>JARHVA010006037.1:0-145000 GCA_037957365.1 Torreya grandis
AAAGACACCAAAGTTATTAAAAAATTCATCAAAATCCTATATAAATCCAAAGATATCCTAAATATAATTCAAAATTCATGTAAAATTATATCAACTTTTGATGCAAGAGAATCATATTAGGAGTAGCGTAGTTTCAAGTCAGTCCTATAGTTCATTGTGTACCTATAAATGAGTGGTAATGGTCATGAATTTTGGTGCATCACCTCATATTTACTTGTTTTCAATTATTTATCTCCCCTTTTATTTTCAATAAATAGTTTTAGTAGTAGTTTTAGGTGATACATCAATGGATAGAGCCCTAATTAAATATTTACCTCAGCTTTAAGCCCACCCATAGCTTAGAGGTGTCTCCATGCTATCATCTAAATGCGGAAGGATTGACCAACCTCCTCAAAGGAAAAGTTTAGTGTGATAAAAAATTCCATTTTTTCTTCTAATTTCATATAAGTTGGTCAAGTGTTTTCATTTGTTTCAATTTTAGCTTAGTCAAATTTCATTTAAATGGACAAATCTACTTCTACAATTAGAAAAATGGGCTTCGTATTATGTTATATTTTTTTTGCTTTCATGATTTCATTCAAGTTTACTACTTAATCATTATTCATATGTTTGCTTATTTGTTTTCTTTCAAAACTTATTTATTTTCCATTTCAAATTTATTGATCATTTACTTTTGAAATTTCAAAAGTTGATGATTGTGTTCATTTTTTTCATTGCTCATAGGTGACCAGACTACTTTTGATTCCACACAATAGTCTTTCACAACTCTCAGTGGTCTTGACCCATTTGAAAAATATTTTAGAACTTATTCAATTATCTAATTTATCTAAAAACTATTTTGACTCATCTTGACAACCTTTTATCCCCAAAGGCTCTGCATAAGGCAATGACCCTCTAGATGAGTGGATTAGTGGGATGTTTCCATGTGGTAAAATAATAGTGACCTACTATCCTAAGTGACTCTATACATGGTAAGGACCATCTAGGCAAGTGGATTAACAATATGATTCCACATGACAACATCATGGCAACCCAATATCCTAAGTGACATTATACATGATAGAGATCCTCAAGGTAAGTGAATTAGTAAGATGATAACACATTATATCATCATATAAACCTATTACCCTAGGCCATCATTAAGTTATTAGAGAATAAAAAATCATAGGGTGAGAGTGATACCACCATGTGTAATGATATTTCTTCACCATGGATAAACAATAGTCAGGTGTGAGAATGCAAAGAAAGGATGATAAGCATGTAATTAGACATGCTGTAAAAATAGGTAACTTTAGTCATGAAAGGAGATATCAAACTAAATTTGATGCCCATCTCACCCATCAAAACTATTAATATTGATGTTTATCTACATGAAATTATTGGTTTCTCATAAAAAAGGATACATAATTAAAATCTAAATCAATGAAGAGGAAACAAATTTTTAATTATGGAAAATTAGAAAATCCCAAAGACATTGACAGGTGGTAAAGAACATGATTTACATGAAATTTAGGGCATGATCAGAGATATCTAAAATTAATAGAGTAAGGAGTTTTTTACTTCATAATTGATATAATTCATGATGGAGGTCATGCCGGGTCTATAATATGATTGAAAATGTTAATGGAAGGAGTTATTGTCTCATTATATGTGTTGATTGGCTTCCCCAATCTAGGCGTAGCCTTGGCATGCATAGTCTAGTATGATTTTATAGTCATAGTGTTAAATTCCTTAAGGGGATAATATTTGAATTTTAAATTTTTGGAATGGGTCTCTTGGGTATATATTGGTGTTTTATATCCTTTTTGGAGGTAGGCATTTTTTAGGATTAGAGTATGCTTTGGCTAGCTAGTAACTTTATAAATTATGAGAGAGACACATTATGCCCAAACACTTCCTTTAATGCATATTGTAGTTTTATTATTATAATTTATAAATTATTTATTCTTTATTATTATGCCAATTGATTTTATGGCTAAATGGTTGTTATAAATCATTCCATTGATTAATAAAAAGGATTTATCTTGATATAGTGAGTATTGATTAGTCTATTATTCATTTCATGCACATTTTATATGGTGGTTATGTCATGTGCTACTCTTTGTCAACTTCTTTGTTATATTATTTCACCGTCATCTTAGATGTGATTGTATTAGGCTTGGATTAGCTAAGGACTAGTTTCAAAGGATTATCTCAATCAATTATTTGCATATTCAAACTCATATAAACATGACACTTTATATTCTCTTTTCCCCCCTTTGAATTTTCCTTTTATTTTATGTGTTTGGTTAATTTAGGAGTTGGGCACTAACAAATGCATTTCGAAATTAAATTAACACCTTGATTTTTATTTTACTATTCTATTTATCATTATTATAGTAGTTTTATATCTTTAAATATGGTAAACCAATAGAGAGGTCAATTCCTCCCATGCTAAATTAAATTTAAGAAGATATGATTTCAATTATAGGCTAGACCCTACAAGCATTATCAAAATATCTTATAGTCTCCTTCCAAATTTCTAAATTAGATCCATAATAAATATTAAACTTGTCCAAAGGCTCTTATATGTAATGGTCACACATCAACCCACTACGTGAGGGTTAGTATTATCAAGACTCAGTACATTTATACCTTGGGGAAGAATTTTTTTCATGGGTGCTTCTTCCTTTCAGGAGAGGCACATCCTAAAAAGACCTACCTAATTATTATTATGTAAAAAACACTACCATCACACACCATCAATAAATATTGTCATTCACAATGTTAAATTAAAGGTTTGTCAATTTTGTATGATAACTCATGTTGAAAATATTGTTGGAACTCAAAACAAAGCATATGCAACATAGTTATTAGAACAATTTCCTTTTTTTTATAAATATATATAAAAACATCCTTGGATGGATCACCTATGGGTATTATCAAATAAGGCCACTATGGTGTACTCCTTGGATGACCCATTGTAGACACTTAAAAATTGCACATGATAGCTTTCAATGTCAAACTATTTTTGACCCTTGTCCAACCTCGTACATAGTTGACCACCTAGTCAATTATACTTATTTACTAACTTGACTCTATAAAACCCCTAAATTAACACATTTTAGTGAACCATTTAATTCACCCCTTTTTAACTTAATTTAATCCATTTTCTTCTGGCCCCTTGATCGTTAACAATTGGCCTAACCATCAACATTCAAGTATTCAATCTTTCTGTAAAGTTTCAAAGTATTGATAGCTTTGTGTGAAATAAGTATCTCCCTAAATGGAAACTTGATTTTAAAAATAGCTTTAAAATTTCATGAATTGGAAACTTTATCCCCATATCAAATTTGTAACTTCTTTCATCCTAATCAGGAAATTTAACCTATAATAGGAGAAGAGGAAGAATTGAAAGGGATCCATGACTAACAATCTTACATCCAATCTCTCTTGCATACAGGTATCCAACATCCTTTTAGCAAGAAAGCAACATCAATAGAGACCCAAACCCCTATCAAAATCACTTTCAGAGGCCAAAGTATTGTCACTCTACCCAAATTGTTTCTTATTTATACCAACAAGTTTCAAGTATATTTTACTTAGTTTTTTTCTATTTATATTCTATTTCTAACCTCCTTGACCTATCAAACCCATCAGTATCTTATTTTACGTTCTCATGATCCATAATAGACCTTTGTTTGCCCAAATTACCCAATCTAGAATCCTTTTTTTGATCCTTTCCAAAATCACATAGGTAACCATTGATGGTTAGCTTAACCACCAATAATCATCTCAATATTGATGGTTATCCAACTATTGATAGTTATTCAAACTATCAATGGTTCACCCAACCACTGATGGTTACTATGGAAAAAAATAATAGCAAGTTATTTTCACCCCCTTGATAAGTTAAGCTATGATTAATTACATTGCCTTCTAAGTTACTAGATGAACTAAGACAAATAGGTAATTAATGTATTTAAGAGATTTATTTTAAGCCCAAAAAAAATTTATATTTCATTTTATGAGAAAATAATAAAGGACAAAAAGGGATATTGGTCTCACTAGGAGTGCCAAAATGTTTTACTTTAATTTCCACTCATTTCTTAAATTTTAAAGTAAATAATGAAACTAGTAATAGGGTGTGTAGAATAATACCTGGTAAAGTGCATGCATGAATCCAAATGATGATGGGAACTTCTCTTTGGCTAGGAAATAATAACCTATAGATAAGAAAGATACTAGAAAAGGGGTTCTTAAATGGATGGTTGAGTGGAATGCCTAGTGTGATCTATATACAAGAATCATATTTCTTATTAGGATGTTGTCAATCCACTGTTATAGTAATTAAGTTGATATAAATGAAAATAAAGAGTCCTTACATTCAATAATTGGGAATTAAATACATGTAAGATGAGATGAAAGTAAATTTCTTAATGAATTAAAACACTAAATATAGAAAAAGTGGGTCAATACTCATGCAAAGATAATTGGAGTTAGGTTCAGAAAATCAAAAGGTCTTTGTGAACAAGAAAGAACATATAAAATAGGGTCTGGTTGGGGTCAAAGAGGCAAAAATAACATATTATTTTCTATCATAGTTACCATTGATGGTTGGATGAACTATCAGCAATTGGGCTAACCATCAACAGTTGGGTAATCATCAATGATTAAGATGACCATTAGTAGTTGAGTTAACCATCATTGGTTACCTGTGTAATTTTGGAAATGATCCAAAATAGAATTGTTATTAGGTAATTTGGCAAAATATAGGTCTTTTATGGATTCATGGAATGGAATAATTTTGATAGGGTAAGGAGGTTATTAATAGAATTTAAATCAAATCAAATAAGTAAAAGATATCAAGAACCTATTTTCAAAAGGTGTAATCAATTTGGTCAAAGTGATAGTACTTTAGCCTCCAAAAATGATTCTAATAAGGGTTCAAGTCTCCATTGATGTTGTTTACTTGCTGAAAGGATGTTGGATACCTATATGCAAGAGAGCTTGTATACAAGAGATCATTGATCAACTATAACCAATGTTGTGGACTACTTATCCCTATCACATATCTCTTTAGAATTGAACTTATTTTTATCCGCATTGGCAACTGTAGTCTTTACATGATCTTGAATATCACCATTAGTCATATTTTATGTGCATCTTTGCATCTCAAATGCCCAAAATTTTTATGTTACCCACCTCGTGACTACCCATTTACTGTTTAACAAATCCTAACCTAATTTTGATTTCACCTCATCCATTCCCAATTTGAGGGGGAACACTTCTTCCCATACTCAAGGTAACCAAACCTCGACCAACAATCTATTTTTATTCTATAGCTTGTGAGATCAAAGTTTCATAACAAAAAGGGACAAAATTTAAACATTCTAAAACTACACATGATAGCTTTTGATGTCAAAGTGATTTTTGAACCTCATCAAAACTCACGTCTAGTTGACCACAAAGTCAATTAGACTTGTTTACTAACTTGACCCTATGAAACCCATTAACACATTTTACTAAACCATTTAATTCACCCCTTTTTAACTTGTTTTAACCCATTTGATTTTGGTCCCTCAGTTGTCAATGGTTAGCCTAACCATCAATGGTTGGCCTGACCATGGATGGTTAAGTCTCTAAGCATGATTTAAAATTTTAAAGCATTGATAGATTTGTACAAGATAATTATATCCATAAATGGCAACTTGCTTTTAAAACTAGTTTTAAAAAATCATGAATTGGAAACTCTATCCCCTATCAAATTACTAACTTCTTCTATCCAAATTAGTAACTTCATCCTATAAAAGGAGAAGAGGGGGAAGTTAAAGTGTTCCATGATTGATAATATTTAATCCAAGATATCTTGAATATAGGTATCCAACATCATTTGAGTAAGAAATAAACATCAATGGAGACCCAAACCCCTATCAAAATCATTTTTGGAGGCCAAAGTATTGTCACTCTAGCCAAATTGCTTCTGCCTTCCACCAATAAGTTATAAGTTATTCCTTCCTAGCCAAAGAGGAGTTACCATCATCATTTGGATTCATGTGCACATTTTACCAGGTATTCTTCTACACACCCTATTACTAATTTCATTATTTACTTTCAAAATTAAGAAATTATTGAAAATTAACTAAAACATTTTGGCATGCCTACTGGGACTATTATAGTAAAGTGTCACTTAAGTAAGTGCAACACTCAATCATGCACGTAACTCTAATTATTAGGTATTTCTAGGGTTAAAGGAGTTAGTCACAATGGGAGTAAGGTATGATGCACTAAATTTAACCACACTAACATGTTAGCACCAGTTTCACATAAGGTGAAAACCTTATGTGCTCACCTAAAGCATGGTAGTGAAGGGACCAGGTCTATGTTGGGTTACTTGCATCACATTGTATCTAAGGGGTATGTAGGGTTTAAGGGGTTCATTGGGTTTTTTGGTGCATGATCAAGCAGAGGGGGTTCAAAGCCTTATTGATGTGTATAGGCCAAGGAGCCCATATGGGGGTGTCCATTCATCCTAAGGTTATTAGGTGGCATTGTGTTTAGCATGAGGGATCTTCATGATGGTTAAGAGAGATAAGTGGTGAAAAAATGCCACTTACTACTACGGTGGGTTCATAGCTCATAAAAAAAAATATAGAAAAAGAGCACCATATCCATTCTAAAATAATTTATCAAAAAGCAATAGCAATTTATATTCATTCGGTGATGTCTTGTTTTGTTAAAATAACTAGTAATAGCCTTTGCTAATTGAATCTAATTATACTTATGTCAGAGGATCACAAACAAGCATGGCTTATATTTTCTATTTGGCATTCAAAAATCTTACTCTTAGTATCATTATTAAATTCAATAGAGCTTTGATATAAACCCAATAATCTCTCTTCACTCTTGGAGGTCACCTTTAAATAGGAACTAGCCACTCCTCTTGATGACTAGATAGGCACATGTTAAAGGATGAGTAGGTGAGATCTTGTCATCTCCATTATGACATATAGGATAACCAAGTACATGCCAAGTTGTTCGTCATGTCGATTCACCTATTTACTCCATTACTTAAACCTCCAAGCTACCATATGTAAGACTAGATAGGTATGCATCAAGGCTTGTGATGTTGTTCAACTATAAACTAGCTATCATGGAGACTTAAGGAGTCAATCTAGTCAACACCAAGGTGTACAAAAGGGGTCCTTCACTTCCTCCAAGAGTCTCCACACTTTGGGATGTGTCTTAGTTGGAATGAGACCAAGTCTTACCAAAAATGGGCCCCAACATCACCCTATACAAAATTGATAGTCTACCCTAGACTAGCCTTGAATCGCCTTAGGTGCATAGAATTTGGGGACAACCTAATGTAAGTCCTCTTTAAAATTCTCAAAGACTTAGATGGTACCCTTCAACTCTTTAATGGTGCTATCTACTTTTGTAAATTTTGCCTCTAGGGTAAGTACATCCATGCTTCCCAATTCCTTTCTAAAGGATTCTAACCTTTCCCTTCCCCTATTTACTCCTCCATTCAAGAGTTCATCCTACACGTTAGCCTTTATTTGGAAAGCATGAAATACTACCTCCAAGTATTGTTACTGTATTTTTATTTAGGCACTAAGGGAGTTGACTTGAACCATCAACTATATGCACTTGGTCCTTAAAAACATGAAGGAATGATGGAAAAAGGCATCCTTTTCCTCCATTATCTATTTGAAGTGTGTGTTTATAACCTGTACCTGGTGCACAAAGTTACAAAAAATGGTTTCTACTTTTTCATAACCTCTTTCAAGATTAGTGAGGAGGTCTTCAACCTCTTCTATTTTATTCATCAGCTCACCACTTATAGCTTCATAGGGGTCTTCCTTTTCCACTAGTGCTAGATTTATCTTGGGCATCATCTGCTCAATGAGTATGTAGGTGTAGTCTACCTCTGTCATGTTGGAGTAGCTGATGTTGTCTAGGAGGGAGGGATATATTTATTCGATACACTCAATCATTTATTAGAGATTGAGTTTGGTTTCCTCAAGTTCCCTCTCTATTTTCATAGTAATTTTCCTCCAACTATTGGTACAAACATCATTGATGATGTTATTTAATACCATAGAAGTTACCATTTTGATCAATGCATTGGCTGAGTGTACAGGGTTTAGGTCCTAAAGGTTCATCAACCAATAGTCATGGCCCTCTTTTGGCTTCATGGAATGTTAGATGGCCCTTATAAGAACCTCAAACTCCGGTTTATCCATGTAACAATCTATGACCCATGATACTTTGTGTTGTGTAAGGGTTGCGCTAGTTCTTTGAGGCATGCACTTCATCATGTAGAAGTCATCATCTTCCTTGAACCCTGTCTACACTTTCTTATGGTTTTTATGCTCAACCTATACTTTTTCCCTAAGCTCTTCTTCTCCATTGACATTGGTGCTAGTCCCTATTTCTTCAACTTCCTTTTCTTCTTCACTAATGTTGGTGCCAATACCTATCTCTTCAATTCTCTCTTCTTACTCTCTTTCCTCTTCAGTGTTAGTCTCATCATCTCATTGTTCTTATAGGGGTTCATTCATGGACTTTTCCACCTCATCCTCTTCCTGGTGTAGTGCCTCTTCGTCTACTTATTTTTCTAAGGTGTCAACATTGCCTCTTTTCTCTTCAAGAACCCCTTCAAAGCTAGGGTGCATATTCTATGTGGATTATTTGGCTTCTTGGGTGTTAATTCTAAGTGTTACCTTGGTTTCTTCTTTCATGGGCTCAATGCTAATGGAACCCTTTTATATTTCTCATTCCTCTAGCATACACACCCTTATTCCTAAGCCAATTTTGTTTCCCATTCCTTCTTCTGGGTGCATTTTATCCTTTCCACCTCCATCCTTTCCTCTTTCTTGGCCTTTCCTTGTGTTGCTTGTGTGGTAAAATTTTCTTCCCTCTTAGCTTCTTCAACCTTGAACCAGTCAATATTAACCTGGGTTAGGCCTGAGGTCCTCAACTCTTTACACCTCTAATATAAGGTGAGTATTGTGTCGATGTGGCCTTTATCTAGGCCCATTTCTCTCCATTTATTTAATAACCCTTCCTCTTCATTTCCAATACTAGAGGGAGTTGCTTCTTTAGGTGCTTCACCTACTCTAATCATTTCTTCACCTTGCACCCTACGTGTTGCTTCACTTTTTTGATCATCTACCTCTACCATTTGGATGACCTTGGTGGGAACACCTACCTTGTCCATCTCCTCTTTCTATTCCTTTAAATCCTATGCCCTTTTGGTCTCAGCCTCATAGGATCCAAGTCTACTTAGCTTGTACCTTGGTTTTTTTAGTTGTACACGTAGTGGAGGTGAAAGGGATTGTTCACTAGGGGATGATTCTAGGTCCTCAAGTGTAATGTGTGTGCATTGTTCCCATTATTACTCTATTGATCCATCTTCTAATGTGTCTTCTTCAGATGTAGGGGAAGGGGCATTCTCTTTATTTTTCCCCTTTGGGCTTGTGGGGACTTGAGATGTGAAGCACACATTTATGGTGTGATTATATCACTGAGGCTTCCCCTTCTATAGCTATATTTAGCTTTATCCTCTCTTTTATCTCTTCCAACATCTCCCCCATCTTCTTTGTGGGGAGCTTATCCTTTTCCTAGGGTACATGGGTTCATTCCTTCCCAACTAGGACTGGGGGGTCTCTTCATTTTTTAGTCCTAAACCCCACATCATCATCCTTTTTGTTGGGCTTCATCACATAGTATAGTCTATGGATAAATCCAAGGATAATTACCTCCTACATAAGATCAATATCCATCTGATCTAAGGAATCCTCTTCATCTTTTATTGGGCCTCCATCTACATGAGGAAATATATACCTTATCTATTAGATTTCTACATCCAACTCTTAGACTAGGATGTCAAGGCTTTACACGTTGGGGATTCTATTGAGAACATCCTTGAATAAATTAGTTGAGAAGGTGAAGGGAAGCTTCAACCATCTTCACTTATTCATATCTTTGAGTGCTAGATAGATGATGCAGTAGTTTTGCATGATGGTGAAGGTCATCATTCCAAAAATGCTCATTGGGAGCCCTTGTGAGATGTGCCACTCTAACTCAAAGTCCTCTATGCATTACTCACACCAATTTATCATGTGGGTCATATACTTGGCACTAAAGGCCATGGGGTAGGTGAAGTTTTTTTATTTCTATGCCAAGATTTCATGGTATTTTGGAAACACCCATAAGTTGTCTCCTATATTGTTGGGGATCTTGATCTCTTCCATGACTATCAAGATGAGGATGGATCCCCATCTAAATGTCCCTTTCATGTTGTGGTAATCTAACATGTTCTTGGTCATCTCTATGGTGATGAACTATGTCACTCTAAACTTTACCCCTATGCCATGTGATACACTAGGTAGAGGTATTCTTTGGACACATTGGTCCATCTCCCTCCTGGGCATAGTTTTGAGCTTACTAGTCATACTACTACCCTTGTGCTCAGGTCCTCACACTTGAAAATGGGGAAAGTGTATCCGTCCTTGAATTAATTAAGGAGTTTTGTGGCATGATCCATCTCCTCATCATCACTAATTAATTTATGGATGTATCTTATAAAGTCTATTAGTCTAGTTATTTTATTGATTAGGTGCATAGATATCTTCATGCATCACCCTATGAAGTACACATGGTCTTTATGTATATGCAAGAGGAGGAACTAGACAAGTTCCTCTAGTTTTTTGAATTAGGGAAACTCATAGAGTTTCATTATGCCTGAGGTATTCAACTTGTCTCTTATCAAGATGTCAAAAATTACATCTCTTTTTGGGGTCTTGCACCCAACATCCACCATCTAGTCTTATGCCAAGTCTTAATAGTGACTTTACATCTAGTGGTTGTAATCCCCTAGATCACATACATGCATGAATGAGAACCAGGGTTTACCCATTGATACTTTGAGTAGGAATTACATGTGTTGGTAGGAAATCTTGGTCAACACTTCATCTTCTACTATCATAATGTTGGCCACTTCTACTACTTGCACCCTTGCCTTAGTGGCAATTATTTCCTTTACTATTTAATCCCACATGGGTTTGAGTCACATTTATTTGTATCTCAATGCTTTATGCTTCTTTATCATTTTTAATTTGTTGGTGTTAAAGTATGATAGGTATGGCTTGTCAAAACCCCTAATTTTAGCTTGGTATGAGTTACTTGTCTAAGCTTATCTGATTGTTAATGGCAGCCCAATGTATACTCTAGTTTGCCTTCTTTACTCTAGCTTTGATGCACCTCTTTACTCATGATGCACTTCTCATTTTAGTTTTTTGCATAAATTACTCACTTTATGTGCTATCTACTTTATGATACTTCACTCTTTCAGGGTTGTTTAGCTCTAGTTCTTGGTTAATTTAGCATGCATTTGTAACCATATTCATTAACCATTTTACCTATTTATAGTTGGGTATGTCACCCACCATTATTAATGCTATTAGTTAGACTTGACAGATGGGTTTCTCAAAGGATCATGAGATCTTTGAGAATTTCATGTCCCATCTATATTAAATACATATCTTTTTTCCACCATCACATTAATTATTTCTACATGTTTTTTAGTGATGTGACATCCTTTTTCAAATTGTCACTTCCCACTTTTCTTGGGTAGACACTAGCTATCCTTGATGATCTCTTTCTATGAATCTCTTTGGCATGACCTTCACCTCTTTGTGGAAACCTAGGTGTATCACCTCACACACATGTAATTCAGCCTCCTTGGTTCCACTTCTTCTAGCTATGCTTCCTCTTTCAATTCATTCCTTTATCTTGGTCAATTTATTGCATGTCATCTTGCCTTGGTTTATCCTATGCAATACAAATTACTTGAACTAGCCATGTAGTTCTTGGTACTTTCATATACTTTGTACATGTGATAAGGAGTACATCTTCTTTTCTCATCTTATGTCTAGCCTTGTTGAACATCATCTTATCTAGGTTTGCACTCAACCTATTTAAGCATCTTCTCTTTCACTGGTCCTATAGTGTTTTAGCATATTTAAGGGTTCCTCTTGAAAGATCACCATGAACCTCTTATACAAATGTTTCTATTTTTATGAGTACTTGATTTATAGGATTCACATGCCCATAACTGTCTAGCCTCATGTTCTTGTGGTGTAAGTGCTCAACTCACCCAATTGGATTTGTACATGGAATGGTAAAACATAGGGATATCTATGGCCATCTAACACCACCTATTGCCTATATATATAATAATAACCAAAAAAATTAAATAATCACATGGTTTCTCTCATGCCAAAAATTATTATGGTTAGCTTAATTCAAATTGACTGTTAACCAAATATTTGGAGTATCTTTGGTGTGAGCGTTATGCTATCATTAGTAAGGCTTTAATCAGTTTCTATTAAAATGCCCTTGAAGCATCTCACTAGCTAATATGCATAGTTTGCATACAACTATTTCTAAAATGTGTTGGATAACATAGGGACCCATCCATTGAATCTATAACTTGCATGGGTGTTGAAAGCATTTGGATTCATACAATAAGACTAAGGATCCTTTTATCAGCACCTTGCACTTGATATGCTTATCATACCACTTATTTTGGCATGTATTCTCAACTTTTTGACCCCACTTGGCCCTGGCATGATTCTCATCCAAGTGCTCCAATTGTTCCAACCTTGTGCTCAAATATTCTTGGTCATTAAGGTAGCTAATTCACATGATGCATAAGGTAATAAAAAATCTAGGGGTAAAATTGATTTTGTGACAAACACTAGTTAGAATGGTATAGTTTTGTTTAGGTGCTTGTATGTCATACAATAAGCCCATACTACTATAGAGACATGATCATCCTAGTCCTTATGACCTACATTGAATAGCTTGGTGAGGCATGTTCCAAGGATCTTATTAAAGACTTTAGTTGTGTTTTTGGCCTAGGGATGATATGGGGTGGTCTTTTGGTGCACTACCATGTATTAAATTAGAAGGAGGCACATCATGTAATTGATGAAATGAGTTCCGCTATCACTAGTTAAATGTAATGAGCACCTATATCAACGGATGATATTCTCCCAAACAAATCATGTGAATATTGTAGTTTTGCAATTTTTGGTCAGTATTATCTTAGCCCACTTAGTGAAATAGTCAATTGTCACAAGAATATATTTGGCCCTTATATGCTATGTTGTAGGGTTAATTAGCCCTACAAAGTTAACGACCCATTTCTTGAATGGAACCTAGGCTAGAATAAGGATGTGAGACATCTCATCCTAATGTTTTGGCTTTCCAATGTGCTAGTATATATTGCATGCCCATGTATATTCGTTGGCATCACTAAATAATCTTGGCCAACACAACCCTAATTATAAAATCTTGCGTACCATTACATTTCTTACGCAATGTCCTCTAGCTATCCCTTCATGCACTTCCTAAAGGATAGAGTCCTCATCATGTTCTAAAACACACCAACATAAAACATCATCCCTAATCATCTTGTATAGTTCCCCCTCAATGAACTAGAATGGGGAGGCACAAATAACAAGTTGTTTCTTCTCTTTGGAAGATAGTGTTTGTGGCACTAACCTTGAGGTAAGGAAAGTGGCAATCTCTACCAAGTATTTAGGAATATGATAAAATTAGTAGAGATACATGTATGGCATATCATCCTCAATTGGCACCACCCTATCACCAAAATCAATGTGAGATAAGAAGTCTGGCCCTAAATCCTATTTTTTAGGTTTAACCCTGATTGAAAATTGAAACTCTTGGAAGAGGACAACCTATCTACAAATTTGCCCATGCAAAATAAGTTTTTTTACGAGGTATTTTAGTACCTCATGATCAGTGAAGAAAGTAAATGGGGTTGTTAGTAAATATTGTTTAAAATTTTATAGGATGTACACGATTGATAACACTTCACGCTTAGTGGTGGTATAGTTATACTTGACATGTATCAACTTTCTTATTGTGAAGGAAATAGGGTAGTCCATGTTACCTTCACCTAGTTGTGCCAAATAGCATCAATTGTTGATCCTAATACATCGATGTGGATGTGAAAAGGAGAATTTTAGTTAGGAAACTAAAGTATCAGTTCATTCATGAATTTTAGCTTCAAATTATCAAATGCCTCTTCTTGCACCTCTCCCTAGTAAAACAAGCCATCTTTGTGCAAAAATTCCTCTAGATGCATGAAAATTTTTGCATAGCCCATTATGAATTTCCTATAGTAACCACAATGGCCAAGGAAAGTAGAACATCCTTCTATATGGAAGGGGTCTGCATTTGGATGATTATTGTAATCTTTTCTAGATCAACAAGGAATCCATCCTTGCAGATGATGTGCCTGAGTAGTCTACCAAACAAGATGGAAAATATGCACTTTTTTAGATTCAATGATATCTACAAATATTTACACCTTTTGAACATAAGGCAAAAGTTGTCTTGGTGGTCCCTTACAAGACCATATATGGTCTTTTTGTCTAGATATACTTGGAGAAACTTGTGGATGAAGTCCTTGAAAGTAGTGATTACCACTTTGGAGAATATGGATAGCATGTTTTTTAGTACAAAGGGCATCACATTATAAGTCAAAAAACCCCATTCAATCATGAAGGTGGTTTTGGGCCTATCCTCCTCCTTTATTTGCACTTTATGGTAACCTAAGAACCCATCAATGAAAGTGTAGATTTTGTAACTTGTGACCCCATCCAAGACATCATCAATGAAAGGTGTTAGGAAAGGGTTATTGATACAGGTGGCATTTAACATCTTATAATCAATGTAGATTGATATGCACCTATCCTTATTGATATTGATGACCATCAAACTCACCCATTCTAGTTTTTGCACTAGTTAGATGATAGCAATGGCCAACATCCCATTGATCTCTACTTTCACCTTGGCATGAAGTTTGTGGTTCATCTAATAGGGGAACTTCTTGAATGGTCTTACACCATTTATTAGTTTTATACTCATATTTCCTAATGAAGGGTAGGTGCCCTTCATTTCCTTATAGCTATGTGGGAAGAGATATTGAAATTCCAAAAAGAGGTTGATGATGAATGTGAGCTTTGCCTCATAATAGTATGAACCTATAATATCCATATTGGGCTCACCTTCTACACTAATGTCTACCTAGGTCATATTTAGGGGTGTATGATAGGGTTCATTTCTCTCCTAGTGGGATTCTTCAACCTACCTCATCCCCTCTATTTTATCAACCTACAAGTGTGATGAGTCTCCATCATCTAGAGGGTTGTCATCAATAAGGTGCATGATATTTTCTTACCTACCAGGGGTTTCTAGTTGCACTCCTTTTAGTTCTCATCATCTTCATCACTAGAGTCACTATAAAGCATCATTTCTTTAAAAAATCTCAAAATCACTAGTCCCTTTTCTTCTAACATCTCTTTTAAGCACTCCTTTAAGATAGTTGTGTCCTTAAACATAGATCAGTGGATGACTTGTAGTGGCTCTAGTAATTTGAGGTTCTATGAAGAGAAGAAGAAAGTGTGCATAAACTTCTCCTTTAGTGCATCTTAATTTCATATTTCTCATCATGTATCATTTATGATGAACCATGATCAAACCCATGTATTTAAACTTATATATAAGACTTGCACCCATAGGCCTCATAGCATGTTTTCTCTGTAGATCACCCAAGTCTCTTCACAAAGCTTGATGTGCATAATTTGGTCAAAGTTGCTACTGTAGGGTGGTATGTCTAGATCCTCATTGTTCTTTCCAAATCTGGTTTATATGCCTACCTTCAAATCCCACCAAGTTAGTAAGCTAGATTTATATATGTCCCACTAATGTTTTGTAGTAATTTTTATCATATACACCAATACACCCAACTGATCAATTTGCTTTGGGATGAAATCCTCAATATCCTATACATACCTCTCCATATGTTAGCTTCCTTTGTACTTAGGGAGTGTTGAAAGATTCCCCATACTAAGATAGAGTACCTTCTTTCCTATCTTCTTGGTGAAAGGATTCAAATTATTCTAGGGTCATGTAATTATTATCAAGACTATGCCAAACAATTTAGGTCTAGTTTTGTGATCTAGGTGGTATCTGTGCCCAGAGACCTCATAGGCTTATTCTACACAATTTTTTTTAGTTACATCCATTTTATCTAAGGTTTATTGGCCATCTTCCTAGATGATCACCCTTGGTTCATTACTATTGAGACTCTCAGTGTCCAGTGTTGTAATGCTATATATGTGGTTAACCTCATCCTCAAGGTTAACACTCTTAATGTAAGGTAGCCCTTGGTTACTTGAGAGATGTATTACCACCCTCTCCTTTCCATTTTTTAAGTTCATATATAACTTATTGAAGTGCATATCAGTTTTATTTGTGTAGCATCATGGCCTTTCTAAGAGTGCCAAGTAGTTATCTTCCTCTGCTAGTTCTATGACCTCAAAGTTTACTTGAAACTTAGTGCCCATGATGTCTACAAAGGCACCATTCAATATCCTTATGGGCTATGCTCAGGTCCTATTTACCATGAAAAATGTATGTGGTGATGGTCTCAAGGGTGGCCTCCCCATCTTATCATAGGCATTCTTGGTTAGGATATTGACCTCTACACCTATGTTAACTAGTACTTCACAAACTAATCACCCATTGATGGTGGTGTCTATTAAAAATTCCTAGTCATACTCAATGTTCTGAATATGCCTTACTTCTCACATCCACTCCATATGTAGCACTATAATCTCTATTGCCTAGGGATGGTTTCTCATGATATTCATTTCTCTTTGTGCCTTAGAAGTAAGTACTTTATTAGGGGTAGTACCCCTTCCATCTATAGTAAGCACATGATCTTGATCAACTCCTAGACTTTAGCCTCCTGATAGTTTTTCCTTTTGCAAATCATGATAGCTTGTGCCTCCAAATCTTTGGCCAACTAGATTTCACCCTATAGGTCTTATATCATAGTCATTACTTGTTATGATATGCCCCTTTGGTGTCCAAGATTATGATATGGTGCTACTTTTGGATTAGGCCACATTATGTGCTTAGTGTAGCTTAACTCACCATATTTCAAGAGTAGGTCCTAGTTTTGCATGGTGGGTGGCTGAGTTGTGTGCCCACTCCACATCATGATATGCACCTTTGGAGGCCCTTTATGACTTTATTGTGTTTTTGGGGCACATATTCCTTCTTTGGACTTGCAACATACCATAGTGGCTCCTCTATCCATGTTAGGCTAACTTTGCATCAACTTCTCGTAGAGAGTTGGGTAGTTTTTGACTGCTTGTGGGCCTTGATAGTACCCACATGTTAGGTCTGTGGGGTAGTCACACTAATAATTCTCATTAGACCCACACTTATAAAAAGATTATGATGGGAATCTCCCTCCACCATGTCCACCTTCTCAGGCTTATACTCCTCTTAAATTACCATAACCCATGTTGTTCTATCCATAACTCTCATTCCCTTGGCCTATTTGTCCACCACCTGAAGTCTTAGCTTGCCTTGTGCCTCTCTCCATGTTTTGGTGCATCTCATTGATGACTCTATAGTCTATCATTATATGAGTAGGCATCAAAAATCTTACAGTAAATTATATTATTTACTTGAATAGTGCACTATAATAGGGGATAATTTTGAGAGTCATGCGCTCCATGGAAAACCTTATAGCGAGGGAGTATTTCACAGACATTCTTGCATGGGCAATTATTCTTATTGTGCCACTTTATCTTGAAATTGATGCACCATATCCCAATATGAGAGTCATGTTCCTATCCAATAATAAGATTTTATAACTAAGAGGCCATTGATGTAATCTAAACATCCATGGAGGGACTAATCCTAGTGTTGGTACTTCCTACCACCTCAGCTCAGAGCGTAGCTTCAAGTAAATCATGGGGTTCCATAAAGGTCTTCATAGATGAAACCCTTTAGAATGGCACTAATAGACCCCCAATAAACCATTGTGCATGTTGGGATGGGTGGATATCATAAGGAATATTGAAGAGGAGAGTCTTGAACCATACATCATACAAGTGCACACTTTTATTTAACCCTTGACTAATCTTTTTGAGCATCGTGATGCTTTGTTGTTTAAACTTAATAATGTCAAACTCCTTCAAGAATGATTCCTTAAATACATCATAGCTAACTATATCCTAGTTCAAATCAAACTTTGAATACCAAGTATGGGCACAATCTAACAGGGTTGTCATGAACTACATTGACTTATGCTTAGGCTAAGTAATTCCATAAGTGTGCCACTATAACTCACATTTCGTCACATGCTCTATGGTGTTTTCAACTCCACAATACTTAGGTAGATGCATGGCCATCTCATAGTATATATATTGGGGTGGTATCATGGGATTATGTGGTACCTGACCTCTTTGTGTTTGCATAGGGGGTAGTCCCCTAATACCTCCATTAGTAGGGTTGATCACTAACCCTGAAATAGGAGGTTACACCATAGAGCTTTACGACACCGCTCCACTCACTAATGGTACTATAAAACTTATTATAGGCTATTGATTGGTTGGTTTGGTTGACATTCCTTGCATGAGAATATTTTCACTTGTGTTCATGGAACTTATACTAGCACCTACTTGGTTAATAATATCATTTCTTAGCTCTTCATATGGAATCACTTGTTCAATCATAAAACATCCTTGATCTAAAATCTTGGTCTAATCATAGTCAATTAGGGTAACAGGTTCAGTTACAATTCTTCTATTTTCAAGGGGGGATCCAACACATGGGCTTGCATTTCAAGTTTAAAGGGGTTAGCTACCTCTAATGCATCTCCAAGCACCTCATCTTGTATGAACTTTATACATCCCACACCAATCTATGGAGTATGACCACCTGTTTCTTCTTCCATCTTAGTGTGTTATGGTCTTTCAATATATCATTCCCCATGACTTTCCTACTCACTATAGGTCCTCTCAACACTTCCAAGTTATAATCATTCCATCATCCTTCATCTTCACTTATCATAGTTTAGCTTCTAGAGCTCTTAGGTGTTAAGTTGTTATTCCTCTTCTATGGCACCTTTCCTACAATTCTCCCTTCTTCCCCTCATGCTTCCCCATATGTGTAAGGACTTTTAGCCTTACATCCTTATGGTCTCTATCCCATAATCAAACATGAGATTATTTAGTTCAATGTGGAGTCCTTTGATGAATGCACCCCTCAATTCTTGAAGAAACTTCTGATTTGCTTCTTCTGGGAATGAAAAGGTCGACATTGCAAACTCCAACACATAGTTATTCAAATCATCATCCTACCACTTCTCTATAGTGTGCATCCACACGTCATCCAAGATTTCCATCCTTTATATGAACTCTATAATCCACTCAAGGAGCTATCCATAATTTTTGACTAGTATCAAAATATGCAACCAACCATTTATACACGTGCTCAAGTAGCTCATAGAAGAATAATTCATACACTGGGTCATATAGATAAGTCTACACCCATTTCCATAGATTTTATCCTTGGCACATGGGATAATTTTATGTAAAGCATTCTTTAACATGCTCTATATAGTGATCAATATTCTTGAGTGATAGTCATAGCATCACTTTACTACAACATCTTAGCAAAAAAATCTAACACATCTTGGTAACATAATTAAAAAGTTGTAGAAAAATGTCACATAAGTAGGTAGGGTGCTCAGTCATGTGTACAAATTTATTCATTAGGTATTTATAAGGTTAAAGGAGTTAGGCATGATTGTACTAAGTTATAATGCACAACATTTAAGCACATTGACCCACTAGCACTAGTTTCACATAAGGTGTGAACCTTATGTTTTCACCTGAAGCACAACAACAAAGGGACCAGGTCTATGTTGGGTTAGTTGCATCATGTTGCAACCAAGAAGTATGTAGGGTTTAAAGGGTTCACAGGTTTGTCTGACACATGCTCAAGTAGAGTGAGGTCAAAACCTTATCATCACATGCAATATAAGGAGTCCAAATGGGGGTTTCCATTCATCCTAAGGTTTTTAGTTAGTGTTGTGTCTATCATGAGGGATCTTCATGGTGGTTAAGAGAGATAAGTGGTGCAAAGGTGCCACTTACTACTCAGGTGGAGTCCTAGCTCATCAATAGAATATATAGATAAATAACACCACAACCATTCTAAAATAATTTATAAAAAAGCAATAATAATTTATATTCATTTATTGATGTCTTATTTTGTTACAATAACTAGTAATAGTCTTTGCTAATCAACTCTAATTATACTTATGCTAAAGGCTCATAGATGAGCATGGCTTACATTTTATATTTAGTATTCAAAATTATTACTCCTAGTATCACTCTTCAATTCACTAGAGCTTCACTACAAAATCCAATTATCTCTCTTCACTCTTGGATGTTGCCTTTAAATAGGTGTTGGCCACTCCTCTTTTTGATTAGATAGGCACATGTTGAAGGATGAGTAGGTGAGATCTTGTAAGCTCCATTATGTCATATAAAACAACTAGGTGCATGTCAAGTTATTAGTTATGGAAATTCACCTATTTAATCCACTACTTAAACATCCATGCTCCTCAAGCCCTGAGCCACCATGTGTGGGACTGGGTAGGTATGCCTCAAGGATTATAATTCTCTTCAACTCTCGACTAGCTAGCATGGGGAATTTGAAAGATGATCTAGTTAGCACCAAGGTGTACAAAAATCATTCCTTCACTTCTTCCAAGGGTCTTCACACTATGGGATGTGTCTTAGCTAGTGTGGGACCAAGTCTTACCAAAAAGGGGCCCCAATAGGGACTAATATCCGTTTTCTTCCTTTATTGTTTGCTCATCAATTGAAATCTAGAATTTCTTTTTGGGATTAAAATAAAAATCTTACTTACATTGATTACCTAATTTTCTTAGTTCATCTAGTAACTTAGGAGGAAAATTAATTAATCATAGCTTTCACACTTGTTATCACATAATTAAGCCAAACCATAAAATAATTAACACATCACAACATACCTTAAACAAGGCTTGACTAGGATTTCATCACCTAGCAATAACCTCACCCCTTTTTGGCTATCATACATAGATTTCACTACCAAGGGGAGAACTAACTCAACTCTTTAATTGAGTATAAACTCTGAACTCGGTATATTTTCGCTAAGCATTGGACACCCCTATTACTACAGTGTGTGAAGTGAGGGGTTAGGCCCTAATACTAAGACATATACTAAAGTCCAACATATATTTCCTCTTGAGCACTTGAACTCAACCCAAAACCATCCTTAGATTTCCTCTTTAGTACTCAAACTACAAGCCAAATTTCCTCTTCACACTTTCGAAGGAATAATCCAAAAGTAATCTAAAAATAATCCTAGGTTTTAATGCACTTTTAGTACATGCATTGTATACCTTGATTTCTCTTTGTTTGAGGTGTGAGTTTCATAATATTATTTCCTATTTTCTCACATGTTGTTTATTAGATAAAAACTGAGAAACCAAACCAATCAACCACCACCTTCTTCTTTTTCCTCCATGGAATATAATTTTAATGATGAGGGTTTACCTCATTTTCTCCCCCTCCTACTAGCTTTCTAATTATTACAGAGGGTGATGCATATTTTTCCACCTTCCTTGATAACAAGCTTGTGAACCTTCAATATTATCTTAACAACCTACCTTAACATACCTCTATTACTTTGGTTCCTCCTAAAGATCCTTCTTATGGTATGCCTCCCCATATTATGGTGGGTCTTACCTCAACCTAAGCTTTGACCACCCAAGCCTCTTCTCCTTCCAACATCCCATCTACTACTACCCAAACCCAATCCAATATTCCAACCTCTAACCAAACACCTCCTACCATACCCAACACTTCACATGTAGGTTCAACTTTACATCTAGTTACCTATACTTCACCTACCATGGGGTTATCTTCTACCACTATGTCCACCCTTCTCATTATCTCAACCAATCCACCAACTTCTACACCATTATATAACTTGGTACTTTCTATACCTCAAACACTTCCACCCATTATCACTAGAGTCACTACTCAACCTCAACCCACTACCTCAACACTACCTTTAAGTCAACCTAAATCCATCCCTCAATAAGTACCCATGATAACTTATCAATATGTCCCTAACCCACAAGGATATATAACATCTTCCACCCAACTATTTGTGCAAATCAACCCTTATATGGCACCATATCAACCTCTTGTCACCACTTACCAATATGTGTCTTCTTCAGTACCTTCTACCACTTATCCATATATAGCTACCACTTAACCTTAATAAAATTTACCAATTAATTATGAATCTTCCCAACCCCAAATAGATTTGATCAAGATGTTAATGGAAAAAATAAGTAACCTGGAGTCATCTATCTCTAGGTGTCATAACCTTTTATCCTATGATCAAATTTGTAATGAACCCATTCACCCATTTGTTCTCATCCATTCTCATCATCCTCAATGGGAATTACCTAAGTTTTCAAAAATTCCAAGGCAAGGAGGACCCCTAGCAACATTTGAGAGCATTTCTTCACTCTTGTTATTTTATCACATATTATAATGCTCTCTTTCTTCAAACCTTCCCCATGTCTTTATCAGGACCAACCCTTGACTAGCATAGTGTTCTTCCCACACACTTCATTTTTTCTTTCTCCCAACTAGCCCAAATCGTTTTAGAGAATTTCTTAGTAAACATATCTAAAAAGTTTTCTATTATTGACCTTTAATTTATTAAGTAATTTGATGATGAGTCAATTTTTGATTTCATGGCTAGATGGATAGGTCTCATCAACCAACTTTCTTTCTCCTTGCCCCAACCCGAATTGATTAAACTCTTCTCTCAAGGTTGTGTCAAACATATTACCCACACTCTTTAATTTAAAACATTTAGAAATTTTTATGAGGCATTCACCATGGCAAAAAACATGAAAACTAATCCATTGATGAATGGAAATTGAAACTATAGAACAAGAATTCTAGCTTTAAATCTAATGACCCTTCATCCACCAAAACCACTAACCAATCCAATACCAAATCAAAAGCATCCACAAAATTAGTTGTTTTATAAACCACTCCACATCCAAATATAAACCAACCACCTCAAACCAATTCTTCTAACCCTCCCTATCAATAAAACCAAAACAAAAATAAATTTGCTCTAAAATAATATACTCCTATTGGAGTATCTTATGCATTAGTTTTATATAAATTGATCAAATACAACCTCATCCAACTTCAAAATATTAAACCACACCAAAAATTTTATGATTCTTGCCTTTTTCTAGGTTGGTACAATGATAATGACCATTGTTCCTTTCACTAACTCATAGGACATGACATTAATAGATGTAATACCTTCAAAAGTCTTATCCAAAATCTGATTGATAGAGGAGAACTTGAATTTCATAATCCCAATGCACCTCCTAATTAGTCCTTTGCCATCTCTCACAAACCTTTTCCTAATCATTCTCCTTCTACCCATCATCATGACAACCAATCTAAATCATCTCACTCTCATGATGCACATATAATCAATGTTATTAATAATGATCCCATTGTTGATGATACCATTACCTCAATCACCCAAAAGAAATTAGTGAACTCACCTCCTATTCCTTTGAATACCCAAACAAAGGAATCAACCACCCCTCTCTCTTCACTTGATGAGAACTTAGTTTTATCTACCTCTCCTTTCATGGAAACACCAAAGGAGACAACCCCTACTATAACCATTTCTTCTTCCTCCACTCCATACATTCAGGTGAAAGTACTACACTTTTTTTATTTAGACACCCAAACAAAGAAATAAACTCTATCCTTTACTTCATTTGAGGACACCATACCTACCTCCCCTATCATATAGTCATCCATTTCCTCTTTGGAAACCATCCCACAAGAGTATATTATCTTTTCCTCCGAACAACCAATTTTGGAACCTTCCCTCAAAGAAAGCAATGAAGGAACCATTACCTCTCCTCCACCTAGGGGCTTAATTTTTGAAAACAATGACCAAGAAACTAAACCCATCTACAAGCCATTTTCTATACTAGTCCAAAGTTTAGATTTCACTTATCAACCCAATTTTGATAGATCCACCTTTTGGCATCATATTGGGCTCCCTTACCAAAATAAATTTGAATCACCAACCTCCCTTGAATAAACCCTTAAGCCCATTATACACCCTCCATTACACACTTATTTTATAAAAAACATAAGTGAATCATACCAATAACCTCCTTCTAACATTACCAAATCACCTTATGCCTCTTTAACTAAACTAGTGAAGAATCTGGGAATCATTAACACACCTAGCTGCATTCACCCCTCTTTGAAGTTGGATTTAACACCATCTAATCCACCAAAGAAATCCTCAGCCAAACTAATTAAGAAGGTAGAGTTACCCAAATCTCAATCTTAAACTATAACCATACCACCTCCTTCCCACTTTCCTTTTATTTTAGGACCCCATCCTTCTACTATTCCAATTACCTATCCTTCCTCTACTAAACCATCCCCCTTTTCTCCACTAACATCTACACCCATCAAACTATCTAATTCTCCCTATTTTTTAACTAACATATCTACCTCTAAATTCCCCCCTATTGCTAAACTTCATCATTAAATTCTTCCATATTCAAATCTTTAACCTGTAAGCCAACTATAACCAAGAAAACCCAACCAAAACTAGTAACTAAAACCATTCCTCCAACTACAACTTCCATGGTAAAGCCTATGCCCAAGAAAGCTCCCATCCCTAAAACTATAAACCCATCACCTCCAACACCTTTGAATGAATCCTACTCAACCATCTTAAAAAGGTTGTTTCAAACTTCCTCCATTAGCTTACCACCTATCAAACCATTCTACCCTTCCAATTCCAAACCCTCCTAGTTCAATGATAACTTGATCTATGCATATCATAGGGCACCATGACATGACACAGAGAACTATAAATATCTCCAAGCACTTGTTCATAGATTATATGATGATGATCTATTATCAAATGAACCCTTCTTACCCATATTACCAATCTTACCATCAACCCAACATACATAACCTTTAGCTACTCTCCCACTCCTACCCAAAGGTGAGAAGGAGGAATCAAATTAACCACCAAACCTAGGAAACCCCTTTATCCACACTATTCATGTGGTTACTAAATCCCAAGCCCAATAAATGGATAAGGTAAAATCCCAAGCATCCATCCCATGGACATACCCTTCAACCCCTCAATCTACCAACCAAACCCAAACATATCCACCCTCACCTTCATAACCACCAAAAACCAAATTATCCATTTTGGGACCTTCTCTCTCTAACCCATCTAAATCCATCTACTGTATCATGTTGAAATAACTTCAATAAACACTGGTGAAAATGAGCCTTTATAAACTAATAAACACCTTACCCTACCATTGTTAGGAACTAATCAAGGCTCTGCAAACCATATAGGTTAAAATGGATGATCCTCAATCACTTGTAACCTTTATTACATCCCTCCAACTTTCTACCCTCATAACCTTTTATGATTTTGAAATACCTCTTAATCATCTTAAGTATTTTGATCCTCCCCTCTTTATTACTACATACATCAATCAAACCCACATCAAAAGGGTAATGTTTGATGGAAGATATATCACCAATATCATATCCTCCTATGCTTATGACCAAATTCATCTTCCTAAAAACATCATGTTAGAAAGTATAGTGATCCTTCACTCCTTTAATGATACCATGGCCACTACCTTAGGGACTATTGTCCTCCATATCCACTTGGGGCCTCTTATGATTGCCAAATTATTTTACATTATAAAGGGTGAGTTATAATATAATATGTTACTTGGATGCCCTTGGATTCATGCTATGAGTTGCATCCATTCCACCTTACATCGATATGTCAAATCTAAGCATGAAGGTCAAGTTTTTACCATCAAAGTTAACACTAGTCTGCTTATTGATTGCAATATGATATACTAGCTTAATGATGTTCTTATTCGTCCCTCGTTTACCTCACCATAAACTATTAATAAAACTACCTCATCACTAGTCAAATCCCACAACACACCCACCCTTAACAGTGATGAAGCATCAACTATATCATCTATCCCTTCTTCCCAAATTCCTATAAAGGACCCCTTAGAATCCATGTTTCAATTTCTCTCCTGGGGGAATATTGCCTTTTAGCCTTGGATGATTTCCCTACTCCCCAAGAGTATGGGAACCTCAAACATGACCCTTCGTATGATCCTAACATCAAAACCATTGTCCCTTTTAAACTCTCCAAAAATCATAAAAATTTCATTTATGAAGGACTCAATCATCTACTTCTTGCTCCTACTACCACTCCACATATCCAACCATTCACTACCAATTTTTCCTACCTAGAAAAACCATAATTTTTTAAATATTACCTTTACATGTGTACTTGGAAGGAGTTTGGCCTTAGACTTTAGGAACAAGAACCTCATGAGTTACCCATAATCAAAACCCAAAAACCTCATGAGTTTTTTGGTCTTTGTTTCATACTACTATGAGAACCTGCATCACAAAAACCCATTACCACCATCGACTAAGAACTTCCATCATCACCAACCCCATCTCCCTCAAAATTTGAGGACCTTGATATCATCCCATCTATTTTTTTTTCATCAATACAATTAGTTTGGGCCCCCTAACCTACCAAAGGGATGATCAAACTAAAAATATTCCTCTCATCCATCCTAAAATGATAAATATTATCTTACCATCAACACTATCTAACATCAAAATGATAATTCCATTCTCACCTACCTCAGTACAAGAGATTATTCTATCCATAAATATCTTCCTCGTAAGAAGAAAACCATGTTGAATTAATCCACTATCGATGTCAACTTGGGTACTCAAGATAACCCCCACATCATCAAGATCGATCAATCTTTAAATTCCACATAACAATGGGATTACCCTTCTTTCCTTCATGACCATAGTATATCATTTTCTCGGTCCTATCTTGGTATGCCCAAAATTGACCCTTTTATTTCCCTTCACAACATTTTTACCTGTCTTGAGGTTAACATGATTTGGTAGAAGCTTTATTGGATGCATCCTCACATAGCCCTTCTTATAAAAAAAGAGCTTTAATGTCTCTTATCTATTAACTTCATTCAACCGATTGACTATCCATAATGGTTTTCTAACATCATTTCCATTAGCAATCCCATAGGGGTACTTCACCTCTTCATCAGCTTTCATGGCCTCATTATCACTTTTCTAAAATATGACTTTCTTTTTCCAAACATAAACCAACTTGTTGATCTTACAACTAGCCATGAAATGTTCTTTAATGGATAGTTTTTTGGGATATAATCAAATCTTGATTGCTCCTAAAGATCAACATAAAACTTCCTTTATCACCCCATGGGGAACCCTCTATTATCAAGTCATGCCTTTTGGACTGAAGAACATTGGGTAACTTATCAACATGCTATGACCTACATCTTTCATGATCTCATCAATAAAATTATAGAGGACTATATGGATAATATCCTTTGGATATCTAAACACAACAAAGATCACCTAGTTTTTCTTCCCATCATCTTTGATTGACTAATCCATTACCATGTTAGGATTAATCCTAATAAATGTATTTTTAGGGTTTCATCGAGAAAGCTTCTTGGTTTCATAATATATCTCTATGAAATCAAAATAGACCCCACTAAGGTCATATCAATCTTAGAGATGCCTTCTACCAACCTTATGCAACTTTGTAGCATGCAGTGGAAACTTCAATCCATCTATTGCTTCATATCATAGTTATTAGATAGGTGTCAACCCTTTCACCACCTCCTAAAGAGAGAAACCTCTTTTAAGTGGACCAAAGAATATCAAAAATCCTTTGATTCAATCAAGGAGTATATTCTCTATCTACCTATCCTCATACTTGTTAATGAGGACCAACCCTTATACCTTTACATATCTACCACTGATCATTCCCTAAGGGAAATGCTCTCTCATCATGACAAACAAAATAAAGAGAAAGTTGTTTATTAAAGTAGCTACACCCTTATCAAATATGAAACTTGGTAAACCCAACCCAGAAAAATCTACCTCACCTTAGTCTTCATGGCTTCCAAACTCCATCACTATCTTATTAATCATAAAACATGTGTCATCACCAACACTAACCCCCTCAAGTATATACACTCTAAGCCATACCAAAACTAGTGTATGGCTGAGTGGCTCATGCTCCTAATTGAGTTTGATCTTGAGTTCCTTCTATAAAATTCAATTAAAGGATAAGTCATTGTTGATCAACTGGATGAAGATCCCCTACTAGACAATCAAGCTCTTCCTCTTACCTTTCCAGATGAGTCTATCATAACTCTTTCTTGAAACGAACCCATCTACCAAATTACCATGTTCTTCGATGGTTCTAAATACCAAAATGGTGGGGGTGTTCGATTTATTATCATTCCCCTTAATGGTGAACCTCTTCCCATTTATTTTAAATTAGAATTCAAATGAACCAATAACATAGCCAAATATCAAGCCCTAGTCATAGGTCTCCAAACCACCCTTGCCTTGGGAGTCAAAATAATTAGTGTCTTCAGTGACTCCCAACTTGTCATCAACCAAGTTAATGTATCATATCAATGTAAAAATGATGTCCTCCTAAAATAAAAACAACTTTTGGATGTACTCTTAGCATCATTTGATCATTACCTTATTCAATCAATTCTTCAATATACCAATAAATTCATAGATATGATGGCCTCCCTTATTTCCCAAATTCCATCTCAACCTATTGAATCTAAACTATTTATCACCATCCATAACTTTATCACACCCTTGTATATCATTTTTGATATTCCTACCATTTATATTGTGGAAACATCTCCTTTCAATATTTTGTATGACCAAAATTTTGACTACCTTAACCTTGGAATTATTCATCCCAACCTTTCGAACAATACTTGAAGATATTTTTTTCAAGGTACCTCTCATTACACCATAATATGGGGAATAATTTACAAGAATGGATTTAATGGCATCCTTTTTCATTGTTTGCATAGCCATGAAGCTTTCCATACTATTAAGGAAACACATGATGGAATATGTGGGGGATATTTTAGTGTTTAGCCATTGATAAATGTATCCTTCACCTTGGATATTATTATCCCACCCTAAATCAAGACTATTGTGACTATGTAAAGAAGTTTGTCAAATGTCAACAACATGCTAACTTATATCATGCACCTCCCCATGGCCTTCAAGTATCTAAATATTATTGGCCCTTCTTGTAATGGGGTCTTGAACTTATTGTGGAAATCAATCCCCATTATTTTTAATGGCATAAATATATCATTACTACTATAAAATATTTCACCAAGTGAGTGGAGGCCATCCCTCTTATCTCAATTAAAGGCAAAAAAATTATCAACTTCATCAATCACCATATCATCTACCACTTCAGTGTTCCTCATAAGATCATCACTAATATTGGTAAATATTTCAAAAATAGGAATGTATAATATCTTTGTGATGCTTTTATAATCAAGTTAAGCTTTTCCTCACCCTATCATCCATAATAAAATGGATAAGTAGAAGCCTCTAAAAAAACCCTCATCAAAATGTTAACCAAAGTAGTCGGTACTTCAGGTCAAGATTAACACTTGCACATTATTTTTGCTTTATGGGCCTATTACACTATCATTTAGACTTCTACATGTGCTACCCTTTTATCTCTAATCTATGGAGCAAAAGTAGTCTTCCCTCTCAAAGTCCAAATTCCTTCTCTTTGCATCTCTTTACATGACATCATATCTAAGAATGACTATCATCAAGAACATCTCACACATCTTGAACTCCTTGACGAACATCACCTCACCATGCATAATCATCTCTATGTCTATCAATAATGAATTAAGCATGCATATAATAAACAACTAAAAGAGTGAGAGTTCAACATCAAATACCTCATCCTCAAATGAAACCAACATGTAACTAATATGGAAAAAAAGAAAAAAGGTCAAGTTTGCCTTCAATTGGCTTGGACCCTATATCATAACCCATAAGTATGGATAAGGGGCTTATCATTTATCTTCTCTCGAAGGCAAACCAAAACCTAAACCTCTCAAAGTTTTGTATCTATGTCCATTATATTGTTAAAATAAGGATCAAACTCCCCCTTTGTGTATAAATTAAGCTCATCCCTTGGTTTATGAGATTTTCATTTCCCTTCATTGACTAATCCTTATTTCTCTTTGAGACAATTGATTATAACACATAACCATGTGATTATCCATCATTGTTTTAGCCTAATCCTAATCATGGATACCATGGCTCTATCCATGGCATAGTTCTCATGGCTACTTTTCATCTCTAATCAGATGGAATCCCATGATTAGTTGTATATCAAACCATTTTTGCTCATATATCATTAACTTCTAATGATAAAATTATGCCTCCATAAAGGTAAATCTTTAAGCCTAAATAGACAATTCCATGTCAAGCCCAAAATTCAAGATCATTTAGGATATCAATAAATTAGTTAGGTCCATATCTCTAAGCATTGTAGACCACTCCCTTGAAGGACAACTTCTTGACACCTAAAAGTTACTTTTAAATGAATTTCTCCCTTGAAAGACAGCTATAAAAATCCAATTTTAGACCTCCCTTGAAATATGGTTAAGAAATAATAATTTGAAGCTTCTCCCATTGACCGTCTTTAAAAATTTATCAAATTAATGAAAACAACAAATAACCCTATGTAAAAATAAAAGTAATTAAGCCACAATCAGCTCTTATAAGTGCCATTTGTAGACTTTCCATATCAATTAGTCTATGCATTATCCCAGTATGCTACAATTGACAACTATATATGGCATTGGTATAATTCTCACATTGATTAGTCTACATATCATATTAATATATGGACTTGTCTATTAAGGTTACTTAGTCACCTATATAAGGCACAAGCTAACCCACATCAAGTTACCATTTCACCCATTTCCCATTCAACCATCTACTTATCACCTACTTTCCCTTCACACCTTTTCTCAAATCAAGGGATTATGAGCTTACTTGATGTAAAGTAATCAAGACACCCTCTTTCTCAATTAATGCATGCTCTTATGAATCATTCAATAGGCTTATGTTCACCAAGTCAATCGAAATATGTTTTCTTATTGTTAGTTCCTTACCAACTCAAAACATCATGCCTTTTCTTTGCCCTTTATTAGTTCATGTGGACAGATGCCTCATAAATATTATCTCTTTCTCACATTCAATTTTCTATTTACACCTACATTATGTGCTTTCATTATTTACTCATATCACATAGCATATCCAAACATGCAATCATCATTCTCATCAATGTATTCATAATATTACAAACCATAAATATAACAAATATACACCATATCTTATCTATAAAAAAAATCAAGAACTATAAATCATAAACAATTATATCATACCATTATAACATCATAACAACATTTTGTCCTCATCAAAATCATCTTGACAATAATTCCAAAATCTCATCCTATCTGTGAACTACATTATCACTTTACATCCTACCTGTAAATATTAGCAATCAACATGCTTAAATTATCTATCACTTGACCATCATTTTATCTCTAAAACATATTGTCATAAACATGTCCTAAACAACATCATCAAAAATAATCTATAAAATATTCATGATTATGCATAAACTAGGCTCAATAAGAACAAACATATTCATCAAAAACATGCTTTCAACCACATCATCATCATATAACTAAATAGTCACCATCATATCTATCATCAAATACCTAAATTAAAGAGTCAACAATAAACCTACACATTAAACATCATATATAATCCATAAACATCATTACATCACATCATAATCTATATCTATCACATCATAATCAATAAACATCATCAACATGTCCTCAATATAATCATCATGTCATTAGTATAATAAAATTTCCACATGTCATCAATATAATCATCATGTCATTAATATAATCAACATAATCAACATATAATCATCATATACATCAATAAGAAAATACATGACATAATATATCCATGTCTCTCTCGCTCATGCACATCTCATGTCTTTGACACGTAGGATGGTATCAAAATTAAAATCATATATATATATATATATATATATATATATATATATATATATATATATATATATATATATATATATCATAAAATATCCTTTATCAAGACACTAGGGCATCGTAACAACTACCACCAGCCACACTACCAATAGTTCCATCTACACCTACACCAACACTACCATTTAGAGGTGGTCCCCCTAATAGCCCTACCTACCCCACTGTCGAGGCCCACTATCTTGGAGTAGTTATCAATGGACCACCTTATAAATTTGTCTTATACTTTCCATATCTCATCTTTAATGATAACTACACCAATACTATCACCTTATAATATCTTAGCTCCTTGATAGTGGCTAAGTACTATGTCCTTGGAATTGTGTCATTTGGTCCTCCTACTATTTTTATAGCCACCCTTACCCTCTATATCAAATAATCTCTCTCCTCAATCACAAATCCTAGAGATATCCTTTCTTGATCATGTTAACTAGTCAAAGTCACAGCCTACCCCTATAAGGTTACAATTTGTGTCTATAAAGAGGCTACTTGTCCCTATACACTAATGATCTAGGCCTATGCTTCTACCAATATTTCCTATCCCTATCTATCTGGTCTACTACCATGTATTGGTATCCCAATAGGATCCACATCCATGGGATACTAAACCCCATCACCATATCCAAAATTGGTCACTATATATTAGGCTTAATACCAAGCTATGCATCCATCTACAATACATCATCATTAATGGTATCCTTAAAAGGTATCTCCTCATAGTCTAACATGACATCTTGAAGTCATGGCTCAAGTAACTATAACTTGACATATTTTCTCCTATATATTGGGAGATTTGGTGGGATCCCCTGACCAAGTCCAAACTATCTCTGCACTCATTCAAATAGGATTAACTCTATCTCCCCATCTCATATTTCCTAAATCTAGTGCTATCTCTATAAGGATAATGTGTGGTAGTTGTAACTTGACCACCTAGACCAACCTACATATGGCTTCCATAGTATATAAATTTCTACCAACCCCTCTAAGGCATCTCTAAACCACTAAATATCTCAACCACTACCACCTACACCTATAAATGCATAGTCACCTCTCCATCTAGTAAAACCAATTAGAAAGGGATCCTAGCTAAATCCATCCTAAGGTGTCCCCACTAGCCTCAAAAATCATATGTGCTTGTATACCTAGCAATAGAGAATGAACCCAACACTAATCCCATATCACCTACATGCTATAAATGCCCATATCTCTTTATAGATCTACACTAATAGCATTAAGGCCCATCCAAACATAGTCCTCCCCAAAAGCATCTCCACTAACACCCCTATTAATAGGTATAGAAAGTGGCCACTAATTTAATTAGGCACCAAAAAATAGGATATGTCCATCATCATCATCATCATCATCATCATCATCATCATCATTATTAGACATTTATCCATAGGATCCCTTTGGTACAAGGGTCTATAGCTGAATCCACTTGAATGAAATCAAGCATGTACTTGATCTACCCCATATATCAAATCAATATGATAATCAGTGTCTTCACTCTCTATATGGTATATTAGTTCCCCTTGAATGGGTATCCATGTGATATGTTTAATTTCCTCTAAGATAATCATCATCTCCATCATTGGTAGTAAAAATGTGTTTATGGCTAAGTCCCATCTCTCAATGAGGGCCATAATCATACCTACATCTCACGGTAGGTACTGGTAATTAATCATTACCCCTAGTCCAATAATATATAATATATCCACTCCTCCATGGTCATAAAATCTCAAACCTCAAAAAAAATATAAGGGACATTATCCCTTATTTTAATATGCTCATGCACTTGTATAACAATCATGTTAGTAATGACTACTTTATTTTCACCTTTTACCTAAATACCACCCTACACCTACCTTTTTCAAACCTATTTCAACCTAACCTTGTTACCAAACAACCCCCCTCACATCTACCTTACTCTCATTTATCCAACCCTATCCAACATACCCATACCTCTATCCAAAACCAACCCCAACACATCATTTTTAACACCTAAAATTTTGTATTGACTACACTCTACATGATGACTCATTTTATACACTCTACATTTGATGTTTTGACACAACACCACTATAATCATACTTCACACTATCATCTACTTCAATACCTTTCACAACTTATTCACATTCCAAATCATCCACTCTTTCCATTATGTTACAAACACACTTTAAAATTTCCAACTCTTTATTAAACAAACCTTTAACATTTTCCCCTTGACCATTTCACAAACCTTAAAAACTTTTTCAAAACTTATATAACATTCTAGCTATCCCTTCCTCCATCCCTTCAACCACCACCAGTTAATTGGACCATTGATGGTTAGGTCAAACCACTGATGGTCACTTTGTGTGACTATCAGTGGCATAAATTAAACCCTCAACCTCTAAAACCTCTACAAATTCACCTAAAACCCCCTAATTTCTCTACCTAAACCTATTACCACCTAATTTACTACCCTACATACCCTTCTCCCATCATATTCATCTATACCTCATCCTAATTTAACACAACATAACTCTTAGGTTTTTATCTCTTCTAAACCCATTTCAAAACCCTACCCAAATCAATCACCCCTAATAATAATACACCTCAAAATAAAAACCTTAAATTATGTTATCAATTTCAAGAAAACTCTTACCTTATTCCATGATCATTGGTATGGTTGAAGCCCTTATACCACTACCCAGTCACATCCTCATCTACCCTCCATTGAATCAAATCTCAAACTCCTCAAACATGCTATCAACCAATCCAATACCACAAACTCAACAAGCTCACCACCCAAATAACAAATATCCCAAAATAATCAAAGAGTAAAATTCCAAATAAGTTAAATGGTAAAAAATATCACATTTTACTTTTATCTTCTTAATTTTTTAGGGTTTTCTTGATTTTTGACATTTAGGGTGACTATTGATGGTTAACCCTAGGGAAGCCCCTAACTATCAATGGTCAGGTTCTTTAATTTTTTTTTAACCCTTTCAAAATTACCCCACCTAGGTTTGGACCTTTAGGGATAACTAAATTAGGCCTAAATTTATTTTTAGATATTATTTCCATAGAAATATGTAGGTAGCATCCACTTTTCTAGTGCATATGGAGTTAGCTTGGCCATCCCCTACCAACCCATACCCCACTAACCAACAATTACCCTATGTCCACCTCAATGTTGGTAATTTTTAACTTGGACCATTCATTTATTTTATGATAACTCTGCATGGTAATTTTGACCACATTGACCAACCTTTCCATGTTAAACTCCTAAACATTACACCACCTCGTGCATGACCTAACTAATTATCTTATTTAATGGGAGCACTTCTTACCCTAGATACTCGTGACCAACATCAAACCTATCTATATGATTTGATAGGCCTAACCTAATTAGTAATGACCAATGCTATAGACTAGTTACCCTTGTAAGATGTCCTCTAGAATCAAACTTAATTTTACCCACATTGGTAACTTTAGTCTTTGCACGATCTTGACTATCACCATCAGTCAAATTTTGTGCACGTGTTTGTATTTCAAATTCCCATGATTTTTATTTCACCAGCCTTATGACTACTAATTTACCATTTATCAAACCCTGACCTAATTTTAATTTTACCTCATCCACTCCCAATTTGAGGGGGAACACCTCCTCCCATACTCGAGTCAATTAGACCTTGACTATTAATTTGTTTTTCTTATATAGCTTGTGAGATCGAAACCACATAACAAAAATGGGAAAAATTTAGACACTCAAAAATTGCACACTATATATTTCAATGTAAACCTATTTTTTGACCCTCATCCAACCTCATGTCTTGTTAACCACCTACTAAATTAGACTCATTTACTAACTTGACCCTATTAAACCCCTAACTTAACACATTATACCAAACCATTTAATTCACCCCTTTTTAACTTGATTTAACCCATTTTATTATGCCCCCTTGACCATCGATGGTTAGCCTAAATGTTAATGGTTAACCTAGCTATAGATGGTCATGTCTCCAAGCCTACTTTAAAGTTTTAAATCATTGACAACTTTGTGTGAGATAAGTATCTCCGTAAATGGTAACTTGATTTTAAAACTAGTTTTAAAACATCATGAATTCATAACTCTATCCCCTTATCAAATTAGTAACTTCCTCCATCCTAATTAGCAACTTCATCCTATAAAAGGAGAAGAGGAAGAAGTGAAAGGGATCCAGGAATGACAATATTGAATCCAAGATATCTTGTATATAGGTATATAACATCCTTTTAGTAAGCAAGCAACATCAATGGAGGCCCAAACGCCTATCAAAATGACTTTCAAAGACTAAAGTACTATCACTCTCACCAAATTGCTTCTACCTTCTACTAATAAGTTAGAGGTTATTCCTTCCTAGTCAAATAGGAGTTCCCATCATCATCTGGATTCATATGTGTACTTGACCAGGTATTCTTCTACACACCTTATTACTAGTTTCATTATTTACTTTCAAAATTAAGAAATGAGTGAAAATTAACTGAAACACCAATATCATGCTGAGAAGACTGACCCACAAAATCATTTGAGGTTGTAGTCCATGTTATCTCTCCTAACACATTTTAGATGGATATTATGTCAATCATTCCATACTTATTATCCACATAAAATGAACTCATTAAAATTCATAATACAATAACAAAGTACATCAATTTATCTAGCCACATAACTTATATTTAACTAAACTTTTGGTATGAATTTTACACCCACCTAGATTAATTCACTGCCTACATGAAAACATCCACCTCAATGACAATTTTAATTGTTCAACGTAGTCACCATTATCTTTAATCAATGATAAATTCAATTTTTTGATATCGATGAATTCATTTTCCTATAATATTCTAAGAATTTAAAAATAAAAATCAAATTTTTTGCACCATACATCACATAATCACCTATATATAACTAATGAATCAAATACATATTATCTAATCATGTGATCAAACCATAGATTAAATTAAATTCTTTATTTATGCTTACACATCAATCATCCACAATAATTTCTTACTATTTCCATAATATTTCCTATACTTATTGATTGGGATCAAAAACATAACAACATCCATCCTTTATTTTAAAATAAAAAACAATCAATCCATTAATCAATCCTTCAATTAATTAGTAAATCAATTAGTCAACCAATCCAAGCTTACAAAATTACAACAAGACATGTTCTTCTCATAATCTACTCTTTGTATAAATCAATAATTTGGGGGCATATCAAATTATGTATATTATTTTAGTATATATCATTTCCAATGGAATCCTTACATATATTATTTCTTTAGGGAAAATAAAACCATCATCAAAACCAATAAAAATGTGAAAGAGTTAGATTAAGTAGTGTTGATGTGGGTTTTATGCACACTGGGGATTCTTACAAATAAACCTCTAACATTTTAATATTAGTAAAGAAATTACTCCAAGGTGTTGAGAAGTTTTGTCATTCATGTCAAGGTTAATATAATTAATGTCAAGGTGCATCTAATGAAGATGGATGGTGAGTGGTCTTTGATGTATAATCTTATGTTCTTGATGTGAAAAGGAAGCCATGTGACAAGATAGAATTTGAAGGAAAGAGAAAATTTGTAGGAAAGAGAGAATTTTAAGGAAACCTAATGTCTCTTCTATTGGTTTACATAAAGGTCTATGTCAAGGTTTAGGTCATCTTGAATTTTTCAGTGTTATCACAAAGAGGTATGATGGTCAAAGTGAACATTGAAGCATGGTTATGTGGTCTAGATCCTATGAGAAGGTGTTCATAGTGGATTTTGGAAAATTAAGTAAGCATAATCTTATGAGATGTTTTTTGGCATTGTGTAAGTTAAGTGTAGATACTTTTAGAAGTATTTCAAGGTTAGTTGTCAAGTTTCAAGTGCTTAAGAAGCCTAGTCATAGCATGTTAAGTCCTTGTGATAAGGTATGAGATTGTGGCTTGGTGAGATGAGTGCATATAGGCATGAATAAATTGATAATATTGATTGATCATGCATGTGAGGCATTTATTCACTCATAATAGTGTTATGGTGACCCTATAGAGGTAAGACCTTCAGACCAGGTCTATACCTACACCACTCTCAGACATTACATAGCCTAATGAGGTAACATGATCTATTGTCAAAGCATATAAATGATGTATGGTAGTTTTTACACATTATATAGGTCAATTTAATATGTGAGTGAGGTGGAGATCACATTGAAAGAGGCATGAGGGTCAGTTTTAAATCCTAATGTGCTTTATAGCTTAATGTCTATGTGAGCAAAGAGAGAGAGAGTGTGGCCTAATGAGGGGTAATTATCATATTTCAAGGTGTTTGATATCATGTAAGAAATTTTAGAGGTAAGGCATGTTTTTCCAAGTCTTTTAATTTATTTTTAGGTCAAGGTTTGTAAAAACATGCATGAAAAGTGGATTTTAGGTCTCTCAACTTCACAAAATATAGGGTTCTCAACCTCAAAAGGATTTTCTTATGTTTTTTATCTCACCATGAATTTTCATGGGAACCTAATCTATTAATTATATATGGGGAAGGTTCATATCTCAAAATTTGAGGAATTAGTTTTTGAGTTAAGGGGCTATGCTTTATGAACAATCATTAATCGTGGAAGTGTGTTTAAACCCTCTTATAACCCTATTAATGAACTAGTGTTAAACATATGATTAAAAAGTGCTTAGGATGGTTTTTAATACTCAAGTAAGAATTTTTATCTTGTATTTAACTTTCCTAGGTACCTCTAAGTGGTGATGGTTAGAAAGAGGAAAGAGAAAATTTGAACATATAGACTTATTTCTGAAGAATTTATTATAGCTATAAAAATTTCTATTAGATGAAGTTTAAAATTTGATTAAGGATAAATCTTGAGAATCATGTTTCATGTCCATGAATTTTTACCTATATTTTATATTCCTAAATTATGATAAACTAGTTATCCAAGTTAACCACTCGCTAACAGGCCTAATGATGAAAACTATGAGAAACCTAGGCAATAGTGAAAAGATGATTAGGAATGTGTTATCATGATAGAGTGATAAAAACAAGTTCATGGAGATTTTTTTTGGTAATTATATCTAATATTAATTATTGGAATAAATATTTTAATTTAGTTATAATGGTGAAAATGATTAAGCTAAAATGTCTTGTCTAGCTCAATGAGGTTTACGTATAATAAGGTAATAAGATTGGTCTAAATACTAATATTTACCATTTGATTATATTATATTTCTACCTAATAATTATGTAATTATCTCATGATATCATATACATGCATCATAATTCTTTGAATGTGGTGATACATGTGTTGAAGGTCAATGTCACCATGACTATGCTTTAAGGTAAAATGGTAGTTCTAGGTAAGCAAGTTCCAATAATGAGTTTGAGGATTTATGATTTGAGTTGAAGTATATAATAAATATGGTATAGTTTTTTTTGTGAATTTGAATTACTATTAATTATATTTAAAATCTTTTAAATCAGTGTAAGAGGTTGAAAAGTTGAAGTTAAAATAGCTTGTCTAGTTCATGCAATACTGTGTGCAATAAGGTTAGAAGATTGGTCTGCAAGACCAATATTTAAGATTATACCTTGTTATTTTATTATTTTAGAGTGGTATAGATATTTTATATGATATTTTTAAAGTTTCATTGATCATTGGAAGTGTTATTTCATGTTTTTAGAATCAAGTTATTTATTATTGGTTTTTCGACTGTTCTGGCAATTCTAAGTGGACTATTTTCAAAAAAGCATCTAAGTCTTTTTGCCTTGAGTTATGAATTATAAAGCACATGGTTATGTTTATAAGGTAATTAATTTTATATTAATGTGAATTTTATCATAATTATGTGACTAAATTGTGTACATACTTCCATTTTGTTTGGTAAACTGTTTATAGGTTCATAGGCTTGATTGTGAATAATGCTACAAAGAGTGTTCATGAAGGGGTTAGAGCTAAAAAGTGTCATGAACATAATATGAGATGAATATGGGAATATTTTAGTGATATAGGAAATATTCCTATCGTGTATGTATTTTTGAATTATTCCTTGAAGATCAAAGTGTATCGTGTACAAATCAAGGCCTAATTAAATTAGGTCTCCTTAAGGCCTAAATGGGGTCTTGGTATTTTAAGTTGAGGATTACCTATTATAATGTTTTATTCATGTAATAATTGTGTAATAATATGTATATTAACCATAATTAAAATGTGTATTTATATATGGCTTAACAAGAGTTATATGAGGAAGAGGCTTGTATATATACAAGGTACTTTTAGGCCTATTTTAGAATCAAAAGAGAAAAAGTGATAAAAAATACAATATTATTGAGTAGAAGAAGGTCTTGTAGAACATAAAATTAGTCTAGGGTATATTTCATTAATATTTTATAGTGTGTCTAAATATGAAGATCAAGGTCATATGACCTAATCAGTCTTGAAAAGATATAGTTAAGTGAAGAAGCCTAAAAGGTAGTTTGAGAGGTATAAGATTGTGACGAGCTAAAGAAGGTGATCATAATTTGTTGTGTAATAAACATAGTATTATTAATGTGATAAAATTAATTAGTTGGTTTAGTTTATTCTAAGCCATCTATGGGATTGGTTCCTCTTTGTAATTTGGTGTTTGTTAAAGCCTAGTTGGGTTGGTGCTTAACTAGTTGGGGTTGGTTCTCCATGTTGAGTTGGTGCTTCACTAAATTATGATCATTTGACTTATAATATTGTAGTTTATCTTAAAGGATCAATGGGTTTTTTCCCTTTGAGTTTTTCCCACATATATGATGTGTTATATTTTATAATCTTACTTCATGCTTGTATTGTTGATTACTTATGCATTATTTGATCTATATGTTGATGTGATGGTTAATGTATGCTAAAGATGAATTAAAATAAATTTTTAAGACACTGATTCAAAACCCCCCATTACTTATTGTGTTTTCAATAGTTAGTATCAGATTAGGTCCTTTGAATTAGGCCTAACAGTCTAAAGGAGATCTTAGAATCAAGGATGGTTAGTCCATAAGCTCAAGGTGGTTTATATACCCGTAATGCTCCATTATTCAGTGGGACTAATTAAGATTTTTAAAAAATTATAATGAGGACATATATAATGTCAATAGGCTATGATATATGGTAGTTTTATATGGATACACTCCACCTCCTACACCACCAATTGATGCATCAAGCAAGAAGGAAAGTGAGAACAATTCCAAGATAATGAATGGCAATATATGTGGCCTATCAGAGGTAGATTTTATGAAGGTGATGCACTGTTAATTAGTGAAGGTAATATGGGACAATTCGAATACTATATATGAAGGATACACCAAGGTGAATATGGATAAATTACATACTCAAAGAAGGTTGTTTTAAAGTCTAAGTATGAAGGAAGATGAGAGCATTGAATTCTATATGTTAAGGGTTGATGAAGTGGTCAATATCATTAGATGATTAGGAGAAAAAGTGAAATAGTCTACAATTTTTCAAAATGTGTTGAGATAACTAAATCCTAATTTTTATTATAAGGTGTCTATAGGAAAAATTATGAAAGATTTGGATAAGCTAGAGATGGATGGGCTTGATGGCATCTTGACTATGTATGAGATGAGAAAAAATTAAGGAAGACCTCTTAAAAAAGAAGTAACATTCAAAATTGAGAAGAAGTCAAAATACAAGAAGGTTAAAGATGAAGTATGTTAGATGTTGATGATGATGAACTAATAACAATGTTTACTATGAAATTGATTTTTGGATCTAGTAAGTACAAGGGTAAGTTCCATTTCAAATGTTACAACTGTGGTAAGATTGGTCACTTTGAATCTAAGTATCCTAACAAGGATAAGTCTAAGAATGATTAATAACATGATGAACATTATGGAGATGATAAGAATGTCTATAATCTTGATAAAAACAAGAAATATTTTAGGAAGTATGAAGGTAGGAAAGGGCCATTAAAAAATGAGATAATTTTCTATACCAAAGAAGAGAATAACTCATATAATGTAAGCGAGACAAGAAAATTTGATAGTGATGGTGAAAGTAATGAACATGAACATAAAAACAATAAAACCTTATCCATGGATATATAGAAAGATAATGAGGGTTTCACAAAAAGGAAAGGCCTTATGGATGATGAAGAATCAAATAAAGAAGAGGATGAAGTGAATCTTGAGGTAGAATTGGTGATTAGTCTAGAGTATTTAAAGTTCCAAAGAATGAAGAATCATAAATTGAAGTCATTAGTTAAGGACTATGAAGAGCATATTTGTTTGTTTGAGGAGAGACTGAGTAACACATCCAAGGAGTATGATGAGATCATCTATCAAATTAAAGCACAAATGGAGATAGTCACTACTAGATTAAAATCTAAAGAGGAAGAACACACCAGGCATGTAAATGAAATGGAATCCTTAAAATCTGAGTTGGATCATGCATTTAGAAAATTGAAGACCTTTATGAAGTTTGAAATGAGTATTGATGCTTTAGATAACATCTTGACTATTCATAAGTCTATAAGTGATAAGATATGTCTTAGTTTCCAAAAATACCAAAATGAGGCAACTCAAGTCAAGGAGAAGGCTAATGAAGATAAGAAGATCAACATGAAAATACCAATCAGTTAGCCTAATTCTATGATGTATGTTAATTAATTTAATGGTTACTATTTTACATGCAATCAGTCTGGTCATAGAGCAAGAAAGTGTAGAATACCCTTTTAAAATGAATATGCATGGTATTATAAAATGAATCATTAGTCAAGAGGTATGAAAGAGGTTATTTTATACAATTGTAATAATGTGGGTCACATTAAAATATTATGTCTATTGGTTCCAAGTTTTACACCTCTTATGCTCTAGGTTGCACGCTAAAAAAAATGACAAACAAAGATGGAAAACCCACTAAAATGTCCTAATATACAAGGGAGGGTTTACAATATAGAATGAACCAAATGTATAAAATGACTAAGAGGAACATGAAAATGGTATGGTTAGCTCCATGCTACTTTTGGATCTTCCTAGACTAAGGTGAGAGGACCTATTAGGTAGCTCACTCACATGGAGAGATTTTATAGTTCAACCTCCATGGATATTATAGGCACATATAAAAAATATGAATATGGCATAACCAAGTTTGAACACTTCAACCACGAAGGGTTGTGACATGAAATGCGTAAATGCTCTAAGTCATAGATAAGCTACTAAAGACAGACATGGATGTGATTTTAAGCTTCATCTAAAAGAATGTTTCAAAAATATAGGGGCTAAATAAAAGATTACAATTTTGAGATTTAAATCACAAAACATAGACACATGTCAATTAGGTAATATCTTATTCATCCTCTAGTAAATAACACCTATAGTATGTAACAAGGATTGTATCATATCTAGGGTATGATGGGGTATATTAGTTAGATATTTATATAAAGGGGAATGGTGTGCTAATGGTTTTTAGACAATAGAGATTATTTTGATCAATTCATGACATCATCTAATGCAAAGATGCAAAAAACATAAATACAAGATAATGGAACTAGTAGGAGTGATTTACCTCTTCCCATTGAATCCATGAACCTAAGGTTCCCTAACAAGTTATTCAACAAAATATTTCCAAATATAATGTAGAAATGGATGTATAACCTATCTCTAAGCCCAAGATGACAATTAGTAATGAGAATGGAATGATATGTCCTATCAATAACATTTGTAAAAAATGTTAATGTACTTCATCAATAGAAAATAACATAAAACCACATGCATTTTCTTTAACTTGAAAGAAAATTTTACATACATCGATGTTTCAAAATTATAGCATGAGGACAAGCATGGTAGATTTTCTCCATGTTGGACAAGGGAGACATATAAAGATGCTTTTATATTTTACTAATGGTTCTACAACTGAAACCATCTTATCAAGAGAGATAAAACACACAAAATAATGATCCTAAAATGTGGAATATCCTATACTATGAGAGGCATGAACCAATATAATGACAAACATAATGGCTAACCAACCTCTTAAATAGAAGACAAACTTCTATTTATACATTTTTAATTTGGAACTATGGGTTGTAATTTGTAAAATTACAAAACAAGCCTTCAAGTCTATCAAGATAGTTCTATTTATAATATACCACTTGTCATCCTTGAGATCCTCATCCACTTTTAAGAAAAAAATCATTATTGTAACTCACTTTGCAAGGAATGATGAATATTTACAACAAACCATGGATCTTTTAACTAAAAATGCTAGTGAATTCATGATCTGGATGGTAAAATTCATAGTGAAGACTCGAACAACTATTTCTCATTATATTTAACCACCTAGAGGTGCTTCTTGATCCCTCACGTACATAGCTAAAGGGATAAAATTGTTTGAAGAGATAAATAAATTTTTGTTCTCATGTAACTTATCTAGAAAAGATATCCTATTGATAAATTAAAAATCATGTGAACTTATCAATATAAAATCTCTTCTTTATGCATGCTAAAGAAATCCCATTACCTTATGATGATTACAATCAAAAAGCTCCAGTGACATTTGACACACCACATTGGATCCAACTAGCCATTTATGGGGCCTAAGAGTGACTAAGTCAATTGATTGGCTCTAATCTCAACACTTGTCACTTCCTCTTGAAATTCAATCCCTTGTAAAAGCTCACCTTGGATTGCATCATTAGATCATCCTTTCCCAAATAAACATGAGCCATATATCTTACATGAGAAGCTCAATTTCTAATTTGTGGCATGTAGTTATGCCAATTATCATTTCTATGTTTTCTCATACGGTCCTTAAATTTTCAATAATAGCTACACACTATCAAATCTAGATAGGATGAGTAAATATGCTCCATTAGATCTTGATCTAAGGGGTGGGGCATTAATGGATATTTCCTATTCTTGGCCCTAAGGATGTGACACTTGGTAATGTTATAGGATTATTATGTTATTTTGAATATTTAGCTTTGATCATGCACTTTTAGATAATCAAGCTCCACACAAACACGTGCCATTGCATATTCCTCCATTTCAAAATAAATGACTACTTCATAGGGTCTAAAATTAATGTTTACATGACCCTCATAGAACATTTGAATACCAATGGCTACTTACCATAGCTTATTGTTAACATCTATGTTCTTATCAAAATACATCCATAAGATTATAATATTTTCAATTTATAAATTTCTTCATGGACTTTATTCCATGGTAATTTTGTTAGTAGGCTCTTTGCCTTTAGCTTTTCTTTATCCTTTACACCTTTACTTTGGGCTTTCCTTCAACACAATTTTCCCTCAATAATTATTTTGAGCATTTTTTTGGGATAAATGTCTTGGATAAAATCTCTAAGATAATTTCCACGAATGATTTTGACTTCACACTTTTTCCATAAGAATTGAACTTTATTAGACGTTTTGAATAGGAAAGATGCCTGAAAGAATTTGGCCTTTGTATTTTCACCTTTGTCATAACAATTGTTTTGGACATTTTTTCCAAAATAATTTCATCGAAGAAATTAATCTTTCACACTTTTTCCAAAGGAATTATACCTTTACACTTTTGCTAAAGTGATTGAGACATAGCCCCTTTTGCCTTCATCAAAATAATTATTTTAAACATTTTATCTAAAAAAATCTCCTCGTAGAAATTGAACTTGGTACTTTTTATAAAGAATGTGAACTTTACACTTTTTTCAAAGAAATGCAATTATTTTAGACTTTTTACATGGGAAAAATGTCCAAAGGAAACATGACTTTCACACCATATCAACTTTATCAAAGTACCCATCAAGATTTTAAATATACCCTTCAGATGTTTTGTCTAGGGTACTTTCCCTCTAAAATTTCCCTTCATCCTTTTGGAATGGCCCTTTAGATCTATTGAAAGTGACCTTCAAACTTATTGAAAGAGTCCCTTATATATTCTAGAAGTGTACTTAAGAATTATTGAAAGTGTCCCATGGATATTCAAAAAGTGTCCTTAAAAAATATTGAAAGTGTCCCCTAGATCTTCTAAAAGTGTCCTTCAAAAATTTTACAAGGGAAAAATGCCTGAAGAAAATGACCCTTCAAAAAGTTTACAAAGGTAAAATGACCATTCAGGATTTTTGTGTAGACAAAATACCTGAAGGAATAATCCTTTGGTATTTTATAAACACATTGGCCAAAATAAATAATTCCTTACATTTCTTTTGGGATTTTTGTGTGGGAAAAATGCTTGAAGGGTAAGTTCCCTTTGGAATTTTTGACATGGATAAAAAGTATGAAACAAAGGGTTTTTTTTGAGCTTTTTGTTTTGGCAAAATCCTTGAAGGGCAAGTGTCATTAAATTTTTTTGCCATGGATAAAAATTCCAAAACAAATGACCCTTCTGATCTTTTATGAAACACTTACCAAGATGAAAAACAAGACTTTGAATTCCTTCAGACTTCTTGTACCAGAAAAAATGTCTGACTAAAATAAGTATTTAGACTTTTTATTTGAGATAAAAGACATGAAGACCTATTTCTGTTAGACATTATGTCCATGAAAAAAGCTCAAAAAAGTCCAAGGGAAAGACACATTAGCCAAGTAAAGGGTAGAATAGGACTTAGCCAATTTTTACATCAAATTTACCTTCCAAAGGAATACTTGGAGATGAAATTTGGGCTAAGTACATAGTTATTTATGCTTGACAAGGGTCCAATTACTTCAGTGCAATTTTGGGCATTAACACCAGCTCTCTTTCAGGGATGTATACCTCCCATGGGTGTGCAAAAAACCCCAAAATATAAGACTAAGTGCCAATAAAATGGGATACAAATTCAAAACATAATTTTTTTTATAAAAAATCCATGAAGGCTCAACAAAACATGGAAAAAAGTAGATCAAGAGGATATGGAAATGAACACAAAAAAGGAAACTATACAAATAAGGTGAAAAATAGAGGGGAAACAAAGCCACAAAACAAATAAAAAAAAATACTATAAAATATGTACATTTTCCAAACTTAGTTGATGAAATGATTCAAATGATTTCTACTATCTGGTAGCTCCAAAATTATACCATCCCTTAATCCATTGACCATTTCTAGTAGCCTGGTGGCCAAGATGAAGTAACCCCATCTTTGCACTTTCCTGAGGTAATTCTACTAGGTTATAATAGGATGACACATTAAATCAAATCCTCACTACATGGTTTCAAGTATGGATAAGAAAAAGACAAAATATCTTGGTAATTTTTTAATAGACGTAAATAAACATGATTCTTCATTGCAACAAAATGAGTACCAAGCAAGAGTGCACCAAGATCAATAATAACATTTATGAATAAAATATGTTCTTGAAATAAGTCTAAGCAATTAATCCTAAGGTGAATAAAATATAACCCCATATTCATTGATTTACATTCTCCAAATATCACCACCATTATCAAACCCAACATCAATAATAATTGGTTGTTCAACAATGTCCACACTCCCATTGGAGTCACCAAATTCTACACCCATGTCCAGTGCTTCTGTTAGAGCACACTTTGGATTTTAAATTGCATCATGATTGGGTAACTCATTTACCTATGTTATACTATCATCAAAATAAAATTCATATGTTTGGATGCACACCTTATTGACTATACTCCAAAACTATTTTGTAGGAGTAGAATTCTAGTAGAAAACTTACATTAGAAGTCTTGATAATCAAACATCAAAATATCATCATCATCAAATGTAGATTTGATATCATCTACATCTTCATCATTGGGTTTAGTTGTATCACATGGGGGATGTGTAAAAAATCACCTATCACACCAATCAATGTCTAAATCATAATTCACAACATTTACTTGGTATGTAATAGTTTAGGCACTTCTTTTATATCCCCTTTATTTTGACTTCTAACATCACATGCAGGCCTATGAGGTATCCCATTCTCAAATATATCCAACTTTTATGACATCTCTTTGATAGTAGAGACCAAATTCTTAACACTTTCCTCAAACTTGGTTACCATAGACTGTCTCTTCTAGATCAACCATCTTTGCATCATCTTGCTTGTTCAAGGGCATACCCATAACCTTAATGTTGCTCTCAATTTAGATGTTCATATTGAATTCCAACCATAGGTTTGTGGAATCCTTTTCCATCAAGTAATATTTAGTCTTTTTTTCAAATGCATCATAGTATTTGATCAAGCACACTATCTCACTAGTCCTAATATGTTTAGGCAATCACATCATAGCCTTGTTGAACCTTGTGTTGAAGTCCTCCACACACTCATTAGGGTTGTTTTTTATATTTTTTAAGTCAAATAAAATAAAATTTGGGTCGATTATATAACCATACTAAATTTTTAAAACACTCAGCATCTCTTCCCATGATTCAATGCATCCATGGGGAAGTGAATTGAACCATTCACAAGCATTTTCCTCCAGTGTGTACACAAAAAATTTAATGCACACATCCTCATGCTAAACCTCATAGTCTTAAATGATATTTTGAAAAGTCCCTCAAATGGTGATAATCACTAACTACATTGTTCACTTGGAATCTTTGAAGACATTTCCTTACTTTGTTTGGAACTTCATTAGGATACCCTTCCATGTCATCAAAATTGATATGTCTAAACTTGGGAATTATAAATTTAGGACACTCATTATTATTGTTATTAATATGCCTCATGATTTTTTTAATTGTAGGTTCAAGAAAAAATGGTAAGGGGTTATGAGGAGATGAATGAGGTGGACTTGGTGGATTGAAATTGGGAAGGGATTCAGCTGGTTGAGGAGTTGAATAGTAAATGGGGCTGTAAGGTTATAAATCACTAAAATAGTTATGATTAGAAGAATTATGATAATATTTAACAATAGGATTTTCAAAAAATAGAAGATTATGATTACCATAATTTTGATATCCCACATAATCTCTAGTAGTTACACTTAGTTCTTCAATAAGCCTCCAAACTGGTCTCCTTCTTCTTTGATGAACACTTAGGGGAAAGACAAGTTTATTAGACGATTCATCTTTGAAGGATGACCTCATTCCTTTTATCTTCACAAGAAATATAAATCTCAAATTTGAATATATTGAAGATGGGAACTAATCTTTCTTTTAAACTAGATGATCTTTTGGAGTCATCACTATAAGCAAAGTTCTAGAATATAACCATTTACAAACTTGTAGTGATACATAGTAAAACCATATATTGCTAAAATAAGTGATGATGTATGAAATAAAAGATAATGAAAGTTTTAGATTCATGTTCAATAGGGTGAGACTACCTCAAAACATGATAAATTTATAGCTCTTTGCAACAAATTCAGTAGATGTTAAACTATCAAATATAAAATCTTGGCACATCCCCAGTGGAGTGTTACAATATTGACAACCAAGATAGCTTAACTATAGAAAATAAAAATAAGATAACTATCAAATTTTAAATACTTATAGATCTCTATAAGAGTCCTCAACAACATACGTGATAATAATTATCCCTATAGACACCTAAATCTAGCCATCGATAATCTCCAATCAAGATTTTGGCCAATTTCCACCCAAAATGCACGATTTGGCTTAAAAACACTAAAACACATTAAATTCTATGAAACTAACATATTCAAGTGCTGATTTTGGCTAGGGTATCCCTAAATGGGGTAATGCAATTTATGGGCTAGCTAACTTTGATTAGTTCATTTTGAGTCAAAATACCAATTTTGTACTTAGGTGCTCTGGATTGCTCTTTCCTATCAGATCTATTTCACAAGACACATGCATTTTTAAATTTTTGTTGGTAAAATCATAAATGGGAATATGGATCTAATGCATTTGACATCACCTTCCAATTCCAATCTAGTCAAAATTTGGACCAATAACAAGGCATTATGATCAATTTGAGTTTTTTGTTCACTAAGTGCTTAATCATGCTTAAGAGATAATTAAACCAAATCAAGGCCTAATTAATAATTCCATGGAAACTTGTTGAATACTTGTTTTTAGAAATGAATATTGAATATATGTATCATCAAGTGACCTCATTTCTTGGGAAGACATCCTTAGGCCATAAATGCCACAAATATCAGGATTCATGCCTCCCATGCCTCATCAATGCCCTCCATGATACCCTCCATACCTCTTAATTACCCATTATTCTAATGTCATGATGAGGATAATTACAAACTTAATTACAAAAATTGAATTAATCCTTAACCACACATCTCAATTTTGAGATGGATGTTCAAGTTGATTTTAGACATTCTCAAAAATCTATAAATAGAGAGGCCATGAACATCATTTTTAAGACTTGATAATGCAAAGTTATAATGCATAAATGGTTTTAAAAGCTTCAATAAAATAGTGTTACCATGCCAAATTTATTCCAATCCAAGATAAATCACAAGCCAAAGGTACTAAAGAGAGATGGAGATAACTAAGCCTCCTTTGATGAAGACTTCATGAGCACAAACTAAGCAAGCCACTAAAACAAGCATTTTGGAGCATCCAAGGGAGGTAAAAGAAAGTTTAATTTTATATTTTAGTTGTGTGTTTCATTCATGGTTGTTAAATAAGATCTCCCTCGTGTCTAGGCCTAGATATGTTATGTTATTAGTGTGTTTATTTCATCTTGTTTTCATTTTGGAGCTAACACCATACTAACCATCCTCTCTTGAGTCAAATTCTTATATCACATAATGGCATGCTGAATGGGACTAGATACATCTCACACCTAAATGATATCCTTTTAAAAATCTAAAATATTTGTTTGAGCCCTTAAGACTTCTTAAAATTTATTTTCTAACTTTATTTTGTCTTTTTTGCTTACCATGGTTTTACATAGTAACCGATGTCGACAAGAAATACCGACATCAGTTACCTGACTTAACCAATGCCAGTCACTATGTTTTTCCAAAAACATAGACCCAAGAGATATTTTTCCAAAGTTTATTATTTCAAACTCAAAATAGATTCAAAGCTAAAGGACATGCTAACAATTTTGATATAGGACCAAGCTTAACACTTGCTCAAAACATGTTTAGATCATCTTTTGCATGCTTAAATATCAATTAGGAACCTTGTTTTTGGTGTTTAAAAAAATAATTTAGATGTTTTTGGTGAATTTTTTTCAAAATTTGAAACTAAGACCAAGGGGACAAATGAAAACCACCAAATTTTTCATTTTGGGTTTAAAATTGAACACATTTGTCAATTCTTGTTTGTAATAGTTGATTAGATAAATTTATATTTGGAAAAATGAGGAATGTTGTGTGTATGCTCTTCCATATGTCTCCTATAGGGAACCCTTGGAATCAAAAGTTCCATTCCTACTACAAGTAGCCTAGTCCTAGGCTTAGCAATAAACTTATCTAAAGGACTCCCCAAAAACTTGTCAAAGTTTGGGTGATCTTGAAAATGACATTAAAGTATTTCTACTTTCATGCTTTATTTATTTTTATACAAACTTGGCTTGTGAGGGGGACATCATTACCTCCCACAAGTTATTTAGGGAAGCTTTGACTTGGGGTTTCATCTCCCAGAATTGACTTAATCTAATTCCTTTGGAGTTGCACATGAGATGTATCTACACTTGTACATCACACTAAACTAAGCAAACAACAAGATGTAGTGGTTGTAAAAAGGACTAGACCTTTTTACAATTATCCAATGCCATAATTACCCAATTTTCATGCTTGTCTTTTATATCATTTGATGTGAAATTCATTATGTAATTGATTCCCCTAGAACATTTGAAACTTGATAGTTTAGTCAATCCCACATGTCATACCCTTGATAGGACTTAGACATTTATACTTAGTGTATTTTGGTAATTATATCTTGGTATGTTTTTAGACTAAATCTTTTTTTTTGTTCATAAGCCATGTCAAAACAATGCATTTGAGTTGTGAAGGGTAGTGTTAATCTACCCAAATAATGTCAAAACATTCTTGAGCCTTTTTAAAGTCTTTGAAGCATAACATTGACCACATTATTCGAGTATGCTTATGTTGTTAGGCTACTTAATTTGTTTCAAGACTTTTTTACCATTGTATCAAAACCATTTCTTTCAAACCACTTTATGTATACCATTTGGACCTTTGTCTGGTGCCATCATGTTGTCCAATCTTATCTAGCTTGTTTAGTCAAATCTTAGTTTTCAATGTTGAGTTTTCAATTAGCCTTGTTATGTTTGGATCCAAATATTTATTTATTTATGTTTAAGCCTCAATTAATGGGCATGATACAAAGATCTTTCTCTTTTGGGTTATATAACTTTAGTTAATCGATTACCCAAAATTGAAAACTATTGATGGTTTGTTTGTTTAACACCTATTCTCATCATTATTGGTGCCATTATTTGGGAAAAAATAACCTTTCTCAAAGATCTTTTTATCGTATTCCTTGTTCAAATTGATCATGTTTATGTTTGATTCCATGTGTCAGGGATATGTCAAAGTTCTTTCCAAACTTGTTAGGTTAAATCAAATCACATCAACCTTTGTTTCAAGTCTGGATTTTGACATAATTTGGCCAAAATTCCTATCAAGCATATTTTTTTGAGCCTATATTCTAACTTCACATTTTAAAAAAAAGACCTATCAACTCAAATTTTCCCTTTACTAGTTTAGACCTTGTTTGGAACACTTTGACATAGACCTTTGACATGTTGGTTTTTATTCGGACACATGACCTTTTATGTGTATGACATTTGACGTTAGACATTTGATGTTAGGTTGTTTTATGCCAAGTCTTATCACAAATAATTTTTGAGATACAAATCCAATTTTAAACCACATTGGAGATACAACTATACCCCTTTAGCCAAGTTAGACTGAGCTTGAACCATTTATCCTTTGGACATAGTTTTTCAAAGTTTGTATAACTCTAAGAATTTTATTTTGGAGCTTTCATCATTTACATGGATATGGATCACTAAAATTATGGTGGAGTCACTTAAAATTTGACTTATGATATAATGGTTGCACAAATTAACTTTTATGGCTTTTCTCAAGACCCCAGTGATACTAATATGGCTTGTGAGATAGATTTCTATCTACCTCATATTAATCATTCATGGGAACAAAGTCATGGAAAAACATATGATCCAACTCAAGACCTTGATTGGTATGAAGAGGCTTGTGAGGAGGACTTTGAAGATCCAACAATAGATAATGTTGTTTGGGATATATATCCATACCCTCTTTTCAAAAATAGTACATGGAACACAATCAAGAGCCAACTTTTGATCTAACTCATGATTCAAATGATATGGTTTATGAGGAAGACTTCGATGATTTTTCTTATTCAAGCAATAAAGTTTCATGATGTCCCTTTGTTATCCAATCATTGGATACCCCTAACCATTCTAGATTATATGAGCTATCAAGCTCCACAATATCTAAAGAATACCATTACCATTCCTAGGCATAGTCCTTTAGCTTGTGCAAGCAACCAAGTTCCACAATGCCTAACTATTTATATACCAATACCTCATATTTTAGTTTTTATGAGAAATCAAGCTCCACAACACCCCTTCATCATTCCAAGACCTAGTCCTTTAGCTTGTGTGAGCAATCAAACCCCACAACACCCTATCATTGACATCTTAGGACTTTGTCCTTTGGGTCATGTGAGAAATCATGCTCCCCAAGGCCCTACCATTAGCCAACTGCAAGTCATTCCTCATCCAATACTAATCCCATCCAAGCCTCAACCCATCCAATCATTCAAAAACCAATCTATGTTCAAAATTAGTATTTTCCAACTCCTTGAAAACTAAGGCCAAGAGAACCAACCAATCTAAGATGTTTTTTTAAAACCAACTACTTATGATAAGTTAACCTATGATAAATTACCTATTGATCCTATACCAATTTTTTAGGAGTCTCACTCTGATGATCCCCTCTTTATTAAATATCTTCTTAATGATTATAACCACTTTTGGTAAAATCATTACCTCGACCATGTGCCTATTTTTCAAGAGCCTCCTATTGACAAGCTAGTCTCTGAGGAGTTGTCTCTTGACCTTTTCCCCATCATAAAGGAGTCTCACTTTAACAAACTAGTTTTTGTGGATCCCATCATGCCATTATAGGCCATTACTTATCAAAAACCAAATATTCAACAAGACATCATTGTAATAGAGTACCCATTAGATGAAGAATCATAATTAGATTCAGGTTTTATTCTTGAACTAACATTAGATTTAGTATCATAATTAGAATTAACATTAGTGTCAATGTTATATTTAGAGTCCTTTGAGTTAGAATCATATTTAGAATAAGAATATGTTCCTGGAAATTACAATATTAGTTGTGCATGCCTCTTAGATAAGTTTGAATAAATTTGTGATCCTTCTATGATTTTTGAGGATGAGTACTTCAATGTTGACACAAGTTCTCCAAGTGGGGGACATTTACATATAGAAAGATGCCATTAAATTTATCTAATGTTGGAGTAACCTTTTAGAGAGCCACGGACATGTAACTCCAAGGCCTTCTTAACAATTTTGTACTTATTTATTTGGATTATATAATAGTGTGTTCAAATAATGTAGGTGATCACATGGTTCATCTCAAGCAAGTATTTGAAAGGTGTAGTCAATTTAGGGTATCTCTAAATCCCAAATAGTGTGTCTTTTTGGTTCATGAAGGTAATATTATTAGACATGTTATTTCAAAGCATGGTTTAAGAATATATTATGAAAGGATAGACTTTATTCTTATACTCTCATTGTCTAAGCACAAAAATTCTATGCAAAGCTTCTTTGGAAAAATCAACTTCATAAGAAGATATATCTCACATTTTGCCATTTTATCTAAGCCACTTACAACCATGCTAAAGAAGAATCAGAGCTTTATCTATTCCAAAGAAGGGATAAAGAGTTTTTAAGATGTTAGTAAGGCCATATCTAGTGCTTCTACACTTATAAATCTAGATTTCACAAAAGATTTTACTTTGTATACTTATGCTAACATGGACACCATTTTAAGAATTCTTATGCAACAAAATCATGAGGCTTTGGAGTAGCCAATAGATTTATTTATTAAAAAATTGGAAGAGTATGAAATAAGGTATTATTTTGTTGAAAAACTTGTAGTTTTAGTTATAAGGTCTCTTATAAAGTTTATATACCTATTGTCTAAAAATAAGATACACCTTATGGTTCCCCATTCAAGCATCAAGGAGTTCCTTTTGAACAAAGATATAAATAAGAAGATATCTAGTTAGATAACCAAGGTAATGGAATATGATGTGGAAATTAAGGTCACAAAGATAGTTAGAGGCAAAGGACTTTGTGAGCATCTAGCTCAAGACTTGCAAGAGACTAATGAGGCTATTTTGGTGTCAAATGATGAAGAGATTGTAGCTGGTCATACCTCACCTTCTAGCTAAGTTAATGACTTGGTAAGCTATCTACAATATGGTATCTATCCCTCTCATATAAGTGATTAAAAAATTAGATATTTTAGGTTGTAATCAATTCCATTTTTGCTTACTGATAGTGTTTTTTTCAAAAAAGATATCAATGGCATGTTGCTAAGATGTATAGAGCCAAGCCAAACTCAGAGATTGCTTGAAAAAATTCATGATGGACATGGTGGAGGAAAATTTTATACAAGAAATAAATCCCTTAATAACATGAGAGGTGGGTACTATTGGCCTAGTATATTTGGTGATCTCCATGCATGGGTTAGGAAGTGAAAATAATATGCTATATTTGTACGAAAAGCAAAACTTACAGCCTTACCTATTTAACCAATTATGGTGGATCATCCCTTTATCCAATGGGGGTTGGAATTTATCCAGGAAGGCACACAAAGTTTGATTCCCTTTGGAGTGGCCCATACATAATCTCCAGCTGGAAATCTCATAATGACTTCTAACTTGCAAAGATGGATGATGATGAGCTTCCCATCCTAGTAAATGGGATACATCTGAAACATTGTTACTAAACAGAAAATCTACTTGTACATAGTTTGTTTTGCTTTCCTTCAAGTGTTGTTTAAGCACATTAGTTTAATTATGTTTTATCCTAAATAAGTACTTGTTTGCATAATTGCTTGTCTTAGTTAGGTTTCCTTGCTTTGTGTGTTCTCCTTCTTATTTTAGAGGATGAAGGATGTTTTATTTTAAATAAAAGGTTGTACTTACATTCATGACCATATTTTCCATTTTTTTATGAGTTTAAATGTCATGTATATGGTCTGGTTCTCAAGTATAATAGGCATGTTTCCTAGTTGAGTCACTAAAATATTGACAATTTTGACCCTACAAGTCAAATTACCACCCTTATCATTCAAATCTTTTCATGTCATTTCTAATTTGCTTTTGCTCAGAGTAGTTCTAAAGGGATAGTTAAAATACATCAGGTTTTCATAGGCACAAGAATTAATTTGGTCTTTCATAGAAGGAAGACTTCAGGTTTGTCTAAGTATCAAAATTATTTTAGATTTTTTGTTTGAAACAAATTTTTTGAAGGATCATCACACAATTTTCTAAAGGGCACTTTCATTTTCCCAAAGGGTAGTTTTTATTAGCTGAGGGGTAATTTGGAAAAATTCAAAGGGACACTTTGGAAATCTAAAGGGCATTGTCAACTTTATTGAAAGACCATTCTCTTTTTTCCAAAAGGACACTTTGAATAATTATGAAGGGTAAGTGAACCATTAAAAAAATTCTAAATGCTAATTCTTAAAAAATTCAAAGGGTATCTACCCTTTAGAAAAAGGCATTCTTAAAGACAAAGGGGACCACTATAAATTTTCCAAAGGGTCGATTCCAAAAGAGCCAAAGGGCACTTTCCCTTTAGGAAAGTCATTTCCAAAATTCCTGAAAGGCTTTTCAAAATTTCCTGAAGGTTCATTCACAAACGTTTTGAAGGGTCACTTTTAGGCCAAGGTACATTTAATTTTCCCAAAGGGACAATTTCAAGAAGGCTCTAAATTTTTTTTGAAATACACTTTCTCTTTAGGACGGTCATTTATAAGAAGTCTGAGAGGACACTTGCAAAAAAGATGAGAGGTTCATTTTGAGAAAACCTAAATGGCACATTCCATTTGGGAAAGACCATTGTCAAACTCCAAAGGGATGCACAATTTTTTTGAAGGGTACATTTCCTTCAAACAAATTATCATGATAGTTTTTTGAAGGGTAAGTGGACAAATATAATTTTGTTGAAGGGCAATTTTCAAAGGTTCTGATGATAAGATTTCCTTCAGTCTTTTTGTCTGAAGGAAATAAATAAGGATATAATCCCAAATATATAATTTATTTGGACCTTTTTTTTTATGTTAATGGACCAATCAAAAAAGCCAAAGAAAAAGCACAAGAAGGAAAAGGCTGAGAAAATTTTGTCTGAAGGAAAAGAGATGGACAAAAGTTCTGAAAGAATTCTTTCAAAAGATTTTCCCATGGAATTCTTCAAAGTAAATGGACCAATTGGAAAGGATGAAGAGACAATTCCCATAGACAATTTTTCTATGGGAAAATGACAATGACAAAATTCTAAAGATATATTTCCTTCAAACTTTCTATCCAAAGGAAATAAATAAGGTATAAAGTCATGAGAATTAAGCCCAAAGGGAAAGAATGAGAGAAAATGCTTGTACGAGTACATGCCAAAGGAAAATTCCAAGACAAAGAGCCCAAACAAATTGTCTAAGAGAAAATTCCTGAAGACCAATTCCATTGAAAAAGTTCATTACAAAAATGATGAATAAATGTTTGAAAGATAATCCAAAGGAAAATAGGAAAGTGCATAAGGGAAAGGGTCTTGAGCCTAAGCAAAGTAAGTAAAAATAGATGAAAACAAATGACACCTAAAACCAACCAATATATCATCATATAGTCACTCCCTAAAGAGCTTCTAGTCTAGAGGTTTCATGGCTTCTATTACAGGTTTCATGGTGTCCAAGTTTACAAACTAGACCTCTTGGTTTAACTAGTCTAGTTGACCTAATTGTTCAAAAGGGCTAAGTTGGGTTTGGCATTAGAATAAGCTAATACGTAGTTTAATCTGAGTTTACACACCATGTATTTTATATTATCTTGGATTTTCCATGCTCGTCTCATTCATTAAGATCCTTATCCATGCAATAAAAGGCTATTTATAGTTTATTGGTCAAACCTTTAATTGACTATTTGTTGAAGTCATGTTTATCTCCTAGTCATCTCATGCTTGAAATGATCCAACTCTATTATAAGTTCAATCAAGATGTATTTCTATTCTTTGGTTATTAATGTAGCATTTGATATAAGAGTTTGACTTGTAAAACTTGGTTTCACTTCATCCCTTCTATACCAACATGGAATTTCATGCATGCTTTAGTTATGGAATTGACTAGTCCTGCACTTTGTTTAGTTGTCGAGTCATGCATGTGCTATTGTTTATCTTGTTGAAGGATTTAAATGTTTCTAATAGTTCAAGTAGAGTTATAAAGTCAGTTTAGGAATAAAATCATGCATGAAGGGGGATGAATTACCAAATACCCATGCATGTTGATCAATATTAAATAATTTAATCTTTATTGTAAATAAGGAATATGAAATGGGCTCTCCATCATTTTAAATGTCAAAGAGAATTTTATGAAAGAAAAAAGATAAGAAGATATTTATATAATGTTTTCTTATCTTGGCATAGCTAAAATTGGACTTGGTTTGAAGTGGGAGTTGATCTCCTCTTTTATTTTTAGCACCAACCTCTTGGATGTTATATACTTTTTCTATATAATTTGGCTTTTTTAGCCATTTTGATATCATCAATCCCTCTTTTTTTAAGATCAAAATTTGCCAAGGATTTGAGTTTTGTAACCTTGTTCAAATAAATAGGACTATTTTAAATTCTATAATGCTATTATAGTGTATTTATGTTAGTGATTTGCATAAGTGATATAATTTTTCTTCCCTATCAAGTCTTGATTCTTACCTAGTTACTAGTTAATCAAATTATGTAGGTCATGTTCTATGTTTTATGTATCTTCACTAAAGTTAAAATGGATATAAGTGGATGTTACCACCTTGAATTAGGCCTATTCCATCATTTCCCTCAAGCTTTAATCACCAGGTAAACCTTTCCATGAAATACTTATGCATAGATGCCATTTGGAGTTGAAGATTCAGTCTTTTCTTATCTAATTAGTGTTTTAATCAGCTCAAATTGTGTGGATAAACCAAAATTAAGGTGTGTCACCATCATTAAATAGGATTTCCTTTCATGTTTCCCCTTTTCCACAGTGGTTTGTAGCATAGATTAGATATCCTAATTGATACACCAAAGGGAGATAGCCCTTATAATCTAGAGATTGAATCCACTGATTAGGTCACCTACAACCTAGGATTATTTTCATGTTTCAATAGACTATGAACGCTTAAAACTACCTTCACAAAGGTGTAAGTTTGAATGACAACATTACCATAGGGATAGGCATGGTGGATTTTCTCCATGTTGGATAGGGGAGACATATAGAGATGCTCTTAGATCTTGATAGTGGTTGTATAGATAAAACCACCTTAGTAAGAGAGACAAAACACACACAATAGTGATCTAAAAATGTGGAAGATCCTATACTAGGGAAGACACAAATCAACATAATGACCAACACAATGGCCAACCAACCTCTTAAATAAAAGACAAACCTTCTATTTATGCATCTTTTAATTTGGAACTCTGGGTCACAATTTAAAAAATTACCAAATAAGAATTCAAGCGTGCCAACATACTTCTAGCTAAAATATGCCTTTTTTAATGCCTGAGATACTCATCCACTTAGAAGGAAAGAATCATTATTGCAACTCACTTCACAAGTAATGATGAATATTTTCAATAAACCTTTGATATTTTAACTGAATATGTTGTTGAATTCATGATATGGATGTTGAATTTCATAGTGGAAGCCCAAATAACTATTTTTCATTATATATAACCACCTAGAAATGATTCTTGATCACTCACCTAAATATATGGATGAAGATAATCATTTGAAGAGCCAAACATATTTTTGTCCTCATGTGCAACTTATCTGAAAAATCTCTCTATTGATTAATTATAAATCAAGGAAACTTTTGGATAGAAATTCTCTTATTTATGCATGCCAAGGAAATCCCATTACCTTAAATTTATTATAATTGAAAATATCCATGTATATTTGGCATGTCACATTAGATCCAACTAGGAATTTATGGGACATAAGAGTGACTAATTTGATTGATTGGCTCTAATCTAGACACTTGTCACTTCATGTAATCTGAGCCCTTTGAAAATTCTACCTTGGCTCACATCATTGGATCATCCTTGCCCAATCAAATGTGAGTTTTATATCTTGTGTGAGATTCTCAATTTATAATTTATGGCATGTATTTGTATCACTTGTAATTTTTACATTTGTTCATAGGGTCCTTGAATTTTCAACATTGGTTACACACTATCAGATCTAGCTTGGATGAGAAAATATACTCCATTGGATCATGATCCAAGGGGTTGGGTACCATTATATATTTCTTATTATTGGCCCTAAGGGTTTACCACTTGGTAATATTGTGGGCTTCTTGTGTTACTTTGACTATTTATCTTTGATCACATACCATTAGATCATCAAGCTCCATGTAAACATGTGCTATTGGATATGCCTCTATATGGAAATAAATGAATACTTCATAGGGTATAAAATTGATCCTCCCATGACCATCTTGGAACATTTTAATCCCATTGGCTACTTATTGTAGCTTAAAGTTGACATTCACATGCCTGTCAAAATACATCCATGAAATCATCATATTTTCAATTCAAAAATTTCTTTGGCGACTTTGTTCTATGGCAATTTAGTCATCAAGATCTTTGTCTTCAACTTTTATTTATCCTCAAAACTTGTACTTTGGGATTTTATTCATCATAATTATCCCAAATAATTCTTTTAGGGATTCTATTAGGATAATTATTTTTTATAAAATGTTTGAGACAATTTCCCTGAAGGATTTTGACTTCACACTTTTCCTGCAAGAATTGAGCTTTATCAAACCTTTTACATGGGAAAGATGCCTGAAAGAATTTGGCCTTAAGATTTTTTCCTTCATCGGAATAATTATTTTAGACATTTTGTCTAAAACAATTTCCCTATAGAAATTGGTCATTTTCACTTTTGTTGAAGGAATTGAACCTTTGCACTTTTGCCGAAAGAATTGAGACTTAGCCCCTTTTGTCTTCATTGGGACAATTTTTTTAGACATTTCATCAAAAAGAATTTCCCCATAGAAATTGAAATTGGTTCTTTTCCTGAAGAATGTGAACTTTACACTCTTTTGAATGAAATGTAATTCTTTACTTTTTTCATAGGAAAAATGTTTTAAGGAAATAAGACTTCTACACTATATCAATTTTGCCAAAAGTACCATTTAGGATTTTGAAAATACCCTTCAAAAGTATTTTCAAGGGAACATACCCTATATAATTGACCTTTGGCCTTTTTGAATGGCCCTTTAGATCTCTTGAAAGTGCCCTTAGGACTTATTGAAAGTGTCCCCTAGATATTATAAAAGTGTCCTTAGGACTTATTGAAAGTGTCCTGTAGATCTTTTGAAAGTGTCCTAAAATATTAAAAGTGTCCCCTAGATCTTTTGAAAGTGTCCTTCAAAAATTTTATAATGGAAAAATTCCTGAAGGAAATGACTCTTCATAAAAAATTAAAAGGAAAAATGACCCTCTAAGATTTTTATGTGGACAAAATTCTCAAAGGAATAACCCTTCAAACTTTTTTTAAAAACTTTGGCCAAGATAAATAAGTCCTTACATTTATTTTAGGCTTTTTGCATAGATAAAATGTCTGAACGGTAAGTGCCCTTCAGACATTTTTCCATGGATAAATTTGTTGAAATAAATAGGAATTTTCACCTTTTCCAAAATAGAAAAATTTTGTCAAGATTTTTATGTGAGCAAAATTTCCAAAGGAAAAGTGCCCTTCTAAGTTTATTTTTGGACAAAAATTACAAAAAAATGACCCTTTGGATCTTTTTTGAAATACTTAACATGATTCAAAACAAGAAATTGAATTATTTGGACTTTTTGCAGCAGACAAAATGTCCATTGGAAGTAAGTCTTTAGACTTTTTGTCTAAGATAAAAAAATTTAAGACCTCTTTCAATCAGCCATTATGTTCATGCATAAGCCTAAAAACATCTAAGGGAAATACACATTCACTAAGAAAAGACCAGATTAAGACTTAGCCAATTTTTACATAAACTTGTCCTTCCAAAGGAACACTTGGAAATGGAATTTGGGCCAAGGACATAGTCATTTACACTTGACAAGTACCCAATTGCTTTAGTGCAATTTTGGGCACTAACACTTTCCTAATATAGTTAGAAGGCCATCAAGTCAAAATAAGAGGTTTGAAGCCCCTAGAGTGCAAAAGAGAAGGAAAATGAATGTGTCAAAACTAAACATAGTAAAGGTGAGTCACGATCAATCTAAAAGCCCAAGTGGACTATTTTATATGGTAGAGCACACTTTAGATGTGAAATAAAGCTAGTAATGTATGATATCAGCTCATATTATTGATCAAATAGTTAATTAAAAGGTCAAGCCTAAGGTACCAATCAAGCCTAATAGGATCCTAAAAGATAATCAGTCTTTTGAGAGCATGAAGATATGGGAATCTCATGAGTTTGTGTTGTTTTAGTGATCTATGAAGGGGTGACTCCATTATGATTCATGGAGATTCTCTTTAGTTAGAAAAAGCATGGTGGATGCTTGGTTTGAGGGGGATCTATTAAAGCTTTGCATAAGATTGAAGTGTTGTTATTGAAAAGCATAGAAGAGTTTTAGAGAGTAGTTTCCAAAGAAGGAGAATGAGTGGTTATATATGTTGTAATATTTATGACCCTTTGTCATTAATGTCAAAGGGGAAGAAAGTTCAAGAAGGGAGATTGACTAGATTGGGGGAGATGAAAGAGATAAAATTGAATAATGTTTTATCATAAATGACAAAGGGGGATTTTATTAAGAAGTGTTGTCATTTATTTTAAGGTTGATATCATTAATTTCAAGGTGCATCTGGTGAGGATGCATGGTGAGTGGTATTTAAGGTATATGCTTATGTGCATGATGTGATAAGGAATCCATGTGACAAGATAGAATTTAAAGGAAACCTAATGTATATCCTATTGTTTTATGTCAAGTTTTATATCAGGGTTCAATTCAGATTGAAGTTGTCAGTGTTGTCACAAAGAAGTATGATGGTCAAAGTGAACATTGAAGCATGGTTATGAGGTTTAGATATCATGCGAAGGTGTGCATAGTGAAGTTTGATAAAGTAAGTAATAAAAATATTATGAGAGGTTTTTTATCATTGTGTGATCATGTAGTTAAAATGTAGATACTTTCAAAATTATTTTAATGTCAGTTGTCAAGTTTCAAGTGTTTAAAAAGCCTAGTCATGGCACTAGTCATGACATGTAAAGTCCTTGTGAGAATGTGTGATATTGATGGCTTGGTGATATGAGTGTACACAATAATGAATGTATTTATTATGTTTCCTTATCACGAATTTGACTCATTAGATCACTCATACTAGTCTAAGGGTGAGCCGATAAGGGTAATATATTTAGACCAAGTCTACACCCATACCACTCCTAAAACATGCTTAGCCTAATGAGGTATCATGATCTATTTTAAAAGAATATGAAGTATGTATGGTAGTGTCTAATCATGAGATAATTTTCTTGAGTATGATATTGAGGTGGAAAGAACTTGGAAAAAAGGCATGAAGGTCAGTTTTAAGGCCAATGTGGTTTGTACGTCAAGGTCTAAGTGAGCAAAGAGAAAGAGTGTGACCTAATGAGGTGTCATGATCATATTTAAAGGTGTTTGAGCTCATCTAATAATTTTCATAGGTGAATAATGTTGTTTCAAGTTTTTTCATGTACTTTGACATCAAGGTTTACAATAATATGCATGAAAAGTGGATTTTAGGTCTCTTAAGTGCACAAAATGTAGGGTTATCAACCCGAAAAGTATTTTCTTGTGTTTTTTAGATAATAAAAACTATTCATGGGAACCTAGTATATTAATTGTATATTTTTAATGTTCCTAGATCAAAATTCAAGGCATTATTTTTTGAATTGAGGGGTTATGCTCTACGAATAACCATTAATAGTGGAAGTGTGTTTAAGCCCTCTTAAAACCCTAATAGTGTCCCAATGTTCAATATATGATTAAAAGGTGATTATTATGGATTTTAATGATTATTTAAGTGTTTATATATTGTATTTAACTCTCTAAAGTACATAAAAGTGGTGGTGGTTAGAGAGAGGAGAGAGAAAATGTTTAGATATAGGCTTGTTTCTAAAAAAGCTACTATATCTATAAAAACTTGAATTGGAAAAACTTTGAAAATTGATGAAAGATGAATATTGAGACTCATTATTCATTTTCATTAGGGTTTATGGATAGGTTATATTCCTCAATTTTTCTAAACTAGTAATCCAAGGTAGCCAGTCACTAACAGGCCTAATGGTGCAAACTATGATAAACCCATGAAGTAGTGAGAAGATGATTAGGAATGTGTTATTATGATAGAGTTATAAAATAAATGGAATGTATAGTTTTTTGGGACTGATATTTTATATTAATTCTTGGTATAAATATTGGAAGTTAGGTATAATGGTGAAATGATGAAGTCAAAATAGCTTATCTGGCTTAACAAGGTTTTTGTATAGTAAGGTCATAAGATTGGTATACAAGACAAGTATTTGCCATTTTAATATATTAAATTTATATATTTTAATGATATAATGATCTCATGAGATCATATAAATGCATAATAATTCTTTGAAAGTGAGCATACAAGTGTTGACAGTCAATGTCACCATGATTATACTTTAAGGTAAATTGGTAGTTTTGGGTAAGCAAGTTGTAGTAATGAGTTTGAGGCTCTATAACCTTATTTTAAGTATATAATTCATATGGTATTGTTTTTTTTTCAATTTAAAATTATTTTAATTATTTTTTAAATTATTGTAAGAGGTTTAAAAGTTGAATTCAAAATGGCTTGTCTAGTTCATGCAACACTGTATGTGATAAGGTCAGATGATTGGTCTACAGGACCAACATTTGAAATTAGAACTTGTGATTTTTGTATTTTATATTGGCATAGATATTTAAATGTATATTTTAAAAGTTTTAATATTCATGGTAATTTTTCTTCTAGGTATTGAAGATCAATTTGTTCATGACTAGTTTTTGGAGTGTTTTAGGAGTTCTGAATGGATTATTTGTAAAGAAGTGTTTGAGTCTAGTTTCTATGAGTTTTAAAGTATAAATCACATGGATATGTTTTTAAGGTAATTAATTATATTTTAATTATATTTATTTTCATGTTTATGTGACTAATTTTTTTACATACTTTAGTTTTGTTTGGTAGACTTTTTATAGGTTCATAGGCCTAATTATGAATAGTGCTACAAGGAGTGTTCATGAAGGGTTTAGATCTAAAAAGTGTCATGGACCTAATATGATATGAGTAATGATATATTTTAATGTTATATGAATTTTTTATTTTCATACATGGATTTTTAAATTGTTGCAATAAGATCAAAGGATAATGTGCACTAATGAAGGCCTAATCGAATTAGGTCTCCTTAAGGCCTAAAAGGGGTTTTGGTATTTTAAGTTGAGGATGACCTATTGTAATGATTTATTCATGTATTAAATGTTTTATAAGACCTATTATACTGATAATATAGGTTTTAAATTATATATGTTTGACCAAGAGGTATATGAGTAAGAGGATTGTATATATACAAGGTAGTTTTAGGCCTATTTTAGAATGTAGAGACAAAAAAGTGAAAAAAATTAACATATTTTTGAGAAAAAGGATATATTGTATACCATAAAAGGATTTTATAATATATTTAATTAATATTTTAAAATATTTATGCATATGAATATTAAGTTCATATGACCTAATCAGTCTTGAAGAGACCTAATTGGGAAAAGAAGCCTAGAAGGCAGTTTGAGATGGATAAGATTATGAGGAGATAAAGAAACTGATCATCATATATTATGTAAAAAATATAGTATTCTAAAGGTTATCAAATTAATTAGATGGATGAGCTGGTTTTGATTCATCTAAGGGGTTGGTTCCTCCTTGTAAGTTGGTTCTTGTTAAAGCCTAGCTATGTTGGTGCTTAGCTAGTTGGGGTTGGTGCTCCATGTGGAGTTAGTGATTCACTAAATTATGATATTTTTACTTATAGGACTATATTCCATTTTCAAGGAGGTTTTATTTCCATTGAGATTTTTCCACATATATGATATGTTGTATTATGTAATCTTATTTCATGCTTGTATAGTTGATTGCTTATATATTGTTTTATTTATATGTTGATGTGATAATTCATGTATGCTAGGGAGGAATTGAAATAAATTTTTAAGACACTGATTCACTCCCCCACCCTAATTGATTTTGATTCTAACATAAGGCAATAATTTTTGGGTATTCAAAATTTTAATGACCAAATAATGGAATTGTGGTGAGTAGAGTGGTTATTATACATGGAATGTTCAGATATGATGGATGTCTGAGATCGAATCAATACAGATGGGAGGATAAAACCTTAGTTTATATTATCCAATATAGTTAAAAAGAGAAGGAAAGGTAAAAATAATAGGGGTCTATGGTTCAGCTAAGGAACTACCATTTGAAGATAACCACTTTTTTCCTAGACTGAGAAAACATCCAAGATATAGTACATGATGCGAGTTGTTGTTAGCATAGTATACATATACATAAAACTAAACACCAAGGGAAATAATTTCAATAAACTCAATAATAATCATCAAAAATATGGTTATAAATATACTATATAGGACATACCTACATATAAAAAATAATTACTATGATCAATAATCAATGAGCATTCAAACTAATAATTAGATCAATCTAAAGAATTTAAAAAATAAATAGTCACACAGCCTATTTTAGATATTACTTTAATGGAAATTCCACAATGAAACATATAAAATAGAAAAGAAAACCACATTCATGCAAACTCATGTAACTATCAAAAACTTTAATTCCTTGTATTAATTTATAGAAAATACCCTCTATTAATTATGTGTGAGGAACACACATGTATGGATGGTCACCACCTCATATTTAAATTTGGACTACATGTACAAAGACTAAAAATAAACTCTAATCTAATTTATCTTTCCAGTTATAGAGTTTTATCACTCTTGAATCAAAGATATAAATAAGCATGACAAACATATAATTTTAAAAAATGGATCATGGCATAAACATAAAATGGATGGTGATAATTGAAGATGAACTGAACAAAATTCAAATTGGTAAATTTTAACTAGACATCTTAGAAACTAGGGTTGATGATGTAGTACTATGTGTAGATGAACTAATAACTATAGTGATAATCTAGGGTACCATTATTGTTGAAATAAAAGTATAATCTAATGCAACTTATTAAATAACTACGGTAGAATTAATAATAGAATACGTAATCACAATTATTTATTGCATAACATAATAAGGTGAAATTATGGTTATCTAAACTTTTGAAGTTCATGTAGCTATTTTTTCTCATTCGTTATTTTCTTTATATGCTTTGGAACATGCTTAAAAATCCAATTCTACGACTTGAAATTTAATGTTGGGAAGCTTACATAAAATAATAATTTTGACCATCAACTTATTATGAGTGATCATTTCAATATTAAATAACCTCTTGAAATCATGTGCATGTTCAATATTTTTCTTATCAAATTTGAACAATTGAATGACCAAGTCTCCTTTTATTAGAACTAAGTCTTTAAATTTAGCTATAAAGTTGTTAATTGAAGCCTAAAGAAAAGTATTGAAATATGTTTTGTCAATTATCCGCCTTGTGAATAATATATAGAATTAATTTGTATATCTCCCAGTAAGTTAGTGGCTTCATGATCTTAGATAAATAATAAATTTACCAGCTCCTTCATTTTAAAATTCTAATATATGAGATCATTTATCATATTCTTCACATAACTTTGGGATGAACATATGTTTGGGATTTCTAATAAATTCAAACCTAGATATGAGTTTTCCCTTGTTACCTTCGCTACAATGGATATCTCAACATATAATTTATAAAGTGCTTCATGAAACCTATTATAGCTCAAATTTTCACCATTGAAAGGGTGATTCAAGATCTCTCGACTTGAGCCATGAAATGGGATTGCTCTTATGTTGTGGTTGACCTTTAGGTGGATCAAACCTCTAGGTTATAGGGATATTTCCCCTTGATGTATCATTTAGGTTCAATACTACTACTACTTACTTAAAAAAGGAAAAGGGATAGAGAATCATGAAATATATTTATCTAAGGAGGTGATACACCAAAACAAGACCCTTCACTTGACTATCATGCACTTAAAAACCTAAATTAAGATTGAATCTAATTAGACATATCATAACAAGGATCTTCAAGTATGAATGCTTCAACATAGATGTGTTTGAGAATGCATTGAATGAGAGGGTTAGTCAAGAGGTCTAACAAATGCACCAATGAATGAAAATCTAGTTTTAATTTATGAAAAACCAAATCAAACTCACCACTTGACCTTCATTATAATCATGGATTTGGCCTAGGAAAGCTGAAAGGACACACCTAAATTGGCTTCACTTGAAAATCTCTCTTGGTTTGTACAAGTCGATATTAAATTGAAATTTGCATATAGCTATTTTTCAACTTTTAAAACTAACTTGTCATGACTCATTGACAACTTTTATGTTAGATAACTCTTAATAAGTCATTTATTAATACCCTTCTATGTGATTTTCACATTTTAGGTCTCTTGAAGCAAATTATTTACCATTATTTAAATGTTAATGACTTGTAGAAGAGATTAAAATTCACTTATTGACCTTTAGAACAACACGATACTTATTTAGGTACATGTAGGGAATAAAATGGGTATTATATGACTTTGACACATGATATATGCCTTGAAAAGACATGCTAAACCACTAACACTTCTTAAACCTCTTGAAACATAACATGAGGTGACTTAGACAAACATAAAGTTAGAATGGATATTACCTTAAACTTACCAAAACTATGTTAAACTATTTTAATAAGAATACAAAAGGGAAAAATATTGTGACCCTATCCTATGGTAGTCAAAATTTAGCTAACATATTTGGAGGTCTCCTAGGTATGCTTTCTTACTAAGCATATTAAACTAGTTTCCTAGTCTATCTATTAGGCAATGGAGTCACTTGAAATCAACCTCAGAATTAAATTGTCCTTGAATAATGAAATATAACTAAATAACATCCAAACTTAGAAAAAACACAAGAAACGCACATGACAATAAATGATACAACACACACATTTGCCAAGGCACTAAGGGGAAATAAAGCAAAGACTACAATGTATAACTAACTTACATACCTTCATCCTCTAGGGTCAAATGTAAAATTTTTTAGATTGGTTGCCTCATGAGATGAGACATATTTTAGAACAAATTTCCCTTTGAATATAGCATATGGTAAATCATGTTTCTTGCTTGCCAAATTGATTATCATACTCTCAAGATCTCAATGACCAACAATAAGACCTTTTGGCTTCATTCCTATATTCATGAGTTGACTACGTGAGTTAATGAAAAAATTAAAATCATTCCAATTTAAGCTTCTTGGATTAAATAATACCACTCTTATTTTATCAAAATATTGTTCCTTCTTGATCTCTTGAAAACCTTAAATCTGAGAGATATCATTTTAAAGGACAATATTTTCCATATCATCAAGGAAGTCCTCCATATCATTTTATTCTTGTACACCTAACATATTTTTATCTTTCTCATCTTGAATAACATCATTATAATCATATATTTCCATATCACCCACTTGAACTTATGTGTGATGGTTGACCAAAATTGTTGGCTTGGTGAGAGCTTCAAACTCTTCATACTCATTGAACATGTCTATATATAATTTCCACATGACTTAAAAACCTTAGCTTACCTATCCATGAGGTTTAAAAATGTCATAAATCATGGTGTTATATTCAACGGATTTCTCACATATCTTCTGATCATGTTCATTAGTCAAGGCCACATCATTATCATTATTCTCATGGGATATGTGTTCATTATCCAAGCTAGAGCAAAAAATTTCCAACTTTTACTGAAAGGCGTGTTCTTCTCTATCAATTTAAAACATATTAATATAAATTCTAACATTACCTTAATCTTGAAGGATATCAAGATAATCGTATATTTCACATGTTTGAGTAGGCTCATGATAAGGTTTCAAGCTCTCTTCTTCAAGTCTAGACTGGTCCTCATCTCCCTCCATGAATAATGGAATTTCATCTACTCATTATAGATCTTACACTTCATGATTTTATTTCTCTATCAAACTTGACTTGTCCTCTTCTTCATTCACCTAAGAACCATATAAATCAAGTTGATAAACATGATCATTTATGACCTTTAGAGGGTTGTCAAACTATTGGTTGAAAGGTAGAGGTTCATTTTCATCCTTTAAAGCTGATTTGTTTTCTTCTCCACCAAGGGAAGTGCCAATAATTTTATCTTATTCATTATCATTAGGATCAATCTCTACAACACATTATTGAAGTTCACCTATAGCTACAAAATTTTACCTCTCCATGACATCCACATCATAATGTTTTTTTGGCAAGTTATCCTTTTTAATTATATTTCCATATTATTCCCTCAATTTGATTATTTCTCCTTCACAAAAGGAGAGTGTATGAGGGAAAAAAACTTTATTGTAATGATTTAAACCTTCTAATGTGTCTTTACAACTTGATACTTTAGGAGGACTAAACTAGTTGTATGTTCCTTGGATATCTCCAACATGAATAGTAGATGAAGGGATTGATAGGCTTTCTTGACTTAACTTCCAAAAATATTTATCCATATTGCTATTAACCTTGAATATGAATAAATTCCTTCCAACTTATGAGACCTTTTGGTGTATTTTTTACAAATTTTTCTCTCTTGATTTTGAATGGGTATAAGAGAAGATTCACTCACTAGGATAAGCATTAAAAATTCAAGATTCATGGTTCAAGAAGGCCTACAAGGTTGACTTGTCTTAGGATTTTAAGGAAGGGTGGTGGAGTTAGAATGGACATAGGTCTCTTTTGAGGAATATAGGCCTTCCAACTTGGAATTTTGGAGTTAGTGGGCTCATTAGGAGACTCATTGAGCTTATTTGGTTTTATATTATAGCTTGGATGGGGATTTTAGAAAAAGTAGATTGACTTGGGATATGAGGAGGTATACAAGCCTAATTAGGTTGGGATTTCACATGCTCTCATATCATTATATTTTATTCCACTAAGTGCATCATCTTCTTAACCTTTAATTTCTCATTGATTGGATAATTTTCATTCTCAACAGTTGCCTATACTATAAAAAAACTTTGAAATAACTATTTGAATTCTTGAATGGGGTAAGTAGGATAAGATACACCATGTTAAAATTATCTTTTAGTCATTTTTATCCACTTTACAAGGTCTATAAAATATTGTTTAAATGTGAGTAAGAGTGAAAAAGGAGTAACATGGGTTTGACACGGTTGATTATAAAAATAAGTGGGTTGTTGGTATACTTGACAATAAGATATTTGAGGGATACTTGAGGAGAAACCCTAAACACCATCAACTTGATAAGACTGATATGAAGGTATAAAAGAAACATATTGATCATATGAATTACTATACATACCAAATTTATGATTTTGATGCAACTAGACTACATATACCAACTAAGATTCATTTGGAGTTGCCATTGGTTCTTAAATTATTGCCTCTAAAGGCTAATGTGTTGAAGTATAACACCAAAAATTCCCTCAATTGATGTTAATATAGTCCAATTAAGTGTGTAATAATTGTTATAGCTTAAATTTTCATCCCTTACATGGTTATTCAAGCCCTCTCAACTTGAGCTATGCAATGGGATTGGTCCTAGGCTATGGGTGACCTTTAGGTGGATCAAATCTATAGGTTAAATGCATATCTCATCTTGATGTATCATTTAGGTTCACTACTACTACTAATTTTTTTACAAACTAAAAGGGATAGAGAGGCATGGAAAAAATCTATCTATGGAGGTAATACAATAAAACACCACCCTCCACTTGGTTATCATGCACTTAAACACATAAACTAGGATTGAATATGATCACACTTCTCACAATAAGTATATTCAGGCATTAATGGTTCAAATTAGAGGTCCTTGAGAATGCATTAAATGATATGATTAGTCAAGAGGTATAAAAAAGACACTAATGACTAAAAATACACTTTTAAACTAAGCAAAACCACATTAAACTCACAATCTAACTTTCAATCCAATCATGGATTTGGCTTGGGGAAGCTGAAAGGACACTCATGAACTAATTTCACTTGAAAATATCTCTTCTTGGTCCATAAAAGTGGATATTAAGCCTTTTTTAAGCATTACAATTTCCTTGTAACTATTTTTTAACTTTTGAAATTGACTTGTCATGACTCCCTGCCAATTTTGATGTTAGAGTACCATTAGTAAGTCATTTAGTAATACCATTGTATGTGTTTTTCACCTTTTAGTGCTCTTGAAGAAACTTATTGACCATTTTACACATGGTAATGACTTGTATAAGAGGTTAAATTTAAAATACTAGTAATATCATCAAATTTTAGGATAAATGTTTGTGGCTCAAACAAAACTAAGTATTACCTATATAATCTCTTTATTTTTAGTTAATGCATCCATGGTGAGGCAAATACTAGATTGGAATTAGGTCAAAATTTATGGGTGAAGTAGAAGTGGATGTAGCATTGGTGGAGGTCCCATGAGTGTTGGAGGAGTGGATGTAGTGTGTATGTACATAAATTTTCTAGCTCTAATAATCCTATTAGGCCTACTATTTTAACCCATATTCCTAGCCAATTAACTAATATCCTAATTTATAAAGAAAATTCCCTACATCTCATGAACTTTACCATACCCTTGAAACTAATTAATCACTCCATTAACTTACGAATTAGCCTTCTTAGCTAGTAATGTACCCACTTGCCCACTTAACCATTTAAAATTCCTTTCATTCCCTAACCCCTAGCTACCCTACCACCTTAGCCTCTCTTACACTCCTATGAATCATAAACCTAATTTATTTTCACCTAAATCTCCATTATCCCTAAAATAATCAACAACCCTCTAGAACTAGGAAAACACCTCCAAAGTTCTATAATTATCTAAACTAGAGGCTTCTAATATAATTTAAAATTTTCCTAAATTATCCTCTACCATCCTATATAAACAATGATTGGGAAATAACCAAGATAACTTAGAAATTCATAAGTCTCCATTATAATCTAATAACTAGCCATTATTCAATCATGCCTACACTCTTGTCAAATCCATATCAAATCCATCAAACAAGACATTGAATCCATTGAAGCTATTTGGAAGCTCAAATTAAGCAATCCATAATCTAAATATTTTGCACTCAAATCAGCTTGGAGATATTAGAGAGGATTTATAAGGGACAAAAGGATGGTAATAATGTCATTTTAATTGTCTAATTATTCTTTTGTGACCTCCTTTAATGTTTTTTGTGTTATTGAGTTTTTATTACTAACCATAATAATATTGAGAATAATCTAAAAGATGATCACAAATTGGAAACCATGATGGGACAAACCCATTTAATATAACCTCTTATGAATGTTATAAGTGATTTTGTGGCTTATAGGCATGACAAAATGAATAACAAGCTCAAGAACTAGAAAAAATATCATGTACAAGCAATCAAAAATATTGACCTACAAATAATGATATTACAGTAGTGATTTTGATTATATTTAAGTGGTATCACTTTAAATATTATTTTAATCACTAATAGTTATCTTTATGGTAGGTTTTTAATCTTAGGAAATATCACTACTTTGTGAATAGTGATATTGTAGTAAAATTAGTGATATTGTTCTTTTAGTTATAATATTATAGGTTTATATGTTAAAATAAAAATAACCAATTTTTACTAATTTCTTTCAAATTTTATGCATCAATATTACTTGATTCTATCCTTCATGAGTGGTATTTTGTCCTCTATTTGTAGGAAAGCAGGGATAGTTATAATTTTATCACATAGTTGCTAAACTAGAATACTACCACTTTGAGAATCATGGTTTTATCCCAAAATTAGAGTTATTGAAGTTGACAATGATGATATTGTGTTTTAATTAAAATGTGTTAAATGAACCTACTAATTTCTGACTTGAAAGTCATTTTTTTGTTAAATTACTATCTGACTATAGGAAAAGCATTGATCTTATAAAAAAACCCTTTCATACAAAATTACACCTCATCTAAGTAATTTAAGGGTATTTATGATAACTAGATATTTTATTGGTTTTAGTGTGAGATTATATCTGATTAAAGGGGAAGGAGAATAGACACCCCTTAAATAGCAATTTGAAACTATTCATCTTTGTCTCTTTTGTTATTTTCTACAAAATTATGACACATGAATCTATGGTTTTGTATTTATATCAATGATATTGTGTTAAGATAAATGATATTGTAATTTGAGAGATTTTTGATATTGTCTATTTTTGGTTGTTAGAACACAACTATATACTAAGAGGGGGTGAATAAATAGATTAATTAAATTAGTCCTTTTAATATAGATAAAAATACTTATGCAAAGATCAAACACATAAAAATGGACACAACACCATATATATGTGTGAAAAACCCAATATAGGAAGACCCATAGTGAGAATAGTCGTTAGAATCTATTGTTCTAATATAGCCTCATAGTCAAAACCTCATTTGTTACAAAATTTAAGGGCACAAACCCTAAAGAGACACCAATCCCTTGGTTTAAGAGTACTTACTCTAAGGAAATAACAACTCCTTAACTAAGCACCAACTCAACTTATTTGATGGCACCCACCAATCAGATATATATTCAAAATATAGAGCTACAAATCCATATTATAATAATGATTCATAAATGAATCCAATTATAATTATTTATTAGAGGTCTGGTCTATAGCTGGTCATTATCTATACATCTCTCTCTTCTCTTCTCTCCTCTCTTCCCCTTTGTCTCTATGTCTCCATATTTTATATTTGATACAATTTAACTACTTTAGTATCTTTGATTTGTATACTAGATGATATATATAAGCATTTGATCTACGTTTTGCATCTTCTCTATGTTCACAATTGTTTGCTAACACATCATGGCAATTGTAGACTTGGTTCATATTTATTAAACAACAAGCTTCCCATATGTTGAATTCATGCTTTACTTTCATGAATCTTTATCTCATTACTACTTTTATTATATATTGGGATTTGGTTTTGATATACATGCCATATTATATAATTTATATTGATAACAATAATCTATTCCATTGTTTGTGTCATATTTTATAGCTTACGTACATGTTCCTCTGCTTGACAATTATGATGAACAAAAATTTGAATAATAACCATTGATCTTAAGTTTCACACCATGATCTGATGATCCTCATTGAATTTTCTCAACTTTAAAATGTGTCTATTATATCAAGCTCTTACAGGATCATGTGGTACATTAGATCCTTGTAAGATTTCAAGATTTAATGTTTCATATTTAAAATGCATCGATTGGATCTTTTCATCTGAGATATTGCATGCCATTATATCTTCAAAATTACATGAAATACACCTCTATCTAACATTAAACCTTGAGAACTTAATATCATTTTAGTAATTCCTAAATCTTTGGCACATATATGCTCCATTAATCTCATCAAATTACCTTAGTTTATAACTCACCTTTATGTCATTAAATATAGAGTACTTTATCTCATTGAGTCTAGTTGTTATTTTAGATATTTATTCAATAATCACACACTCACCATATGATATTCTGACAAGCTCAAACTTTATCTCTAATAAGCTCCCATTAATGTGACACTTAGCACCCTCTTGTGTCTTCTATACATTTTTGTAGTGCCTGCATTTGTGACACTTAGCATCCTCATGTGCCTTCTATACATTGTTGTCAATACCTTTGCTTGTGACACTTGGCACCCTTGTGTGCCTTTTAAACCTTTGATATCATTTCCTACTATTGATACACTTGGCATTCCCATGTTAATATTTGACTATTTGACTTTAAACTACTCCATAAATTTATTATGTAATCTTTGTGATTGTGACACTTGTCACTAACATGTTTAATCATAGGTACCTTTGAAAAATTGACCTTGATATTATTTGTTGGATCTTCAATGTACAATTAAGCACTAATTTTTTATCGATATGGGATAAATATTATGTTGAGTGCTTAGGGAAAATAAATTCTTAAAACATTTATTGAGTTATTAATTACTAAGTCTAAGGGTTCAGTTGCATAAAGACAACAAGGACTTAAGATAAAACTCATGTAACTAGTTCCTACCTATATCCAATCAACATTGAAATAGAACATGCCTATGAATACCATGGCTTAAACCCTTAGGGTTTAATTGAGAAACCCTATAATGTCTGAGAGCTAAGATAAATCAATTATGAGATTTTTCTTCTCAATTGAACCTACATACCATATATTTAAGATGCTCTTAAAACCCCATAATAGATATTATATTAATTTCTCTTCAAGTGATCTAGAAGTGGTCTTTGTAAAATCATGACAACTTTGCATTATGAAAATTTAAAACATGATCTTCTCTCCATCAATCTCATGTAACTAATATCCCTTTTGAAATCAATGACAATAATATTTCCAATAATCTCCCATTTTGGAATTGATGGCAATTTAAATGATCTAATATTATAATAATCTTCTCATTCACTAACATTGCTTGCATTGGCTTATGATGAACTTGAGCTAAAACTATGCAAACCAAAATTTATCCCCCTTAGGCAATGAAACATTTTCCCAAATTTAACTTAGACACATACTTTGCTCTTTCAAAATTCTATATAGACAATTTGCACTTTTTCTTGCCCTTTGACATCAATGGAAAGGGGACTCCAACTTTCTCATAGTTTGCCAAAAAATTTCTCCCCCTTTATTAGATAAATTAGTTTTTCTAAGAATCTACAACCATCAAATCATTAGAAATTTGTAAAAATATGCATACCTAAGTTGTATTTTCTCTCTTATTCTAAGGATTACCAAGAATTTTGTGATACTCCCCCTAGACTCATGCCCTACCACTAGGATCTAATGATGTGATGTAGGAGCCACCATTCCCAATTTGTGTCTCAGATACTCAAGTTATTCCTTGGGAAGAGATTTGGTTAATATGTCTATAATTTTATCATGTATTAGCACATATTTCATTATGACCTCTTCATATATAACCTTTTGTCTTAATAAGTGATACTTTAATTGATATGTGCTTAGTTTTGGAATGCATCACTACATTTTTTTATATATTTATAGAACTCAAATTGTCACAAAGAATAGAGATAGGTGATTTGTATTATACCTTGATGTCTTTGAGTGTTTGCTTCATCCACAAGACTTGATATCTACATGACACAGTTGCCACATAATCTGCTTCTACTATAGAAAGAGTAACTCTTTCTTTTTTCTCAACCATGAAATAAGTTTGTTTCCAAGGAGAAATGCATCACCACTAGTGCTTCTTCTATCATCCACACTTCTTGCCTAATCAGAATCTATATATGTTATCAAAGTGAAATATTCACTTTGAGGATACCATAGGCCATAAATAATTGTACTCTTGATATATCTAAAGATTATTTTTATTGAAGTGACGTGTGATTATTTAGGACCATCTTGAAATCTTGCAACCATGCATATTGCTTACTTGATATCAGGTCTTGATGTAGTTAGGTATAACAAGCTACATATCATTTATCTATACATAGTCTAACTTGAATCAAAGGACTCCTCCTTTTTTCTCAACTTATAACTAGTAATCATGAGAGTACCTACTAGTTTTTAATTTTTCATTCTAAACTTATTGAGCATTTCCTTAACATAGTTGGTTTGGGATATAAATATCCATTCATAAATTTGTGTTATCTATAGACCTAGGAATAAATTTATCCAAACATAGACATCTCAAACTCATTTTACATTTGTGTAGAAAATTCTTTGCACATTATGTTGTTAAAACCACCATAAATGATATCATCTACATATACAATAACAATTAACATATGTTCACCTTCTAATTTGAAGTATAAATTATTGTCTGTACATCCTTTATTGAATCCTTATTGTTGCAGGTACTAGTCTAATCTTGAATACCATGATCCAGGTTCTTATTTTAGACCATACATAGCTTTCTTCAATCTTCACACATAATCGTCTTCCTCTAATAGCTAAAAACCTTTAGGTTGTTTAATGTAGACTTCCTCTTCTAGGTTCCCATTCAATAAAGTAGAGTTAACATCCATTTGATATAATTTGAATTTATTGTAAACATAAAATTCTATAAACATTCTTATGGCTTCCAATATAGCAAGTAGAGAAAATGTTTCCTTAAAATCTATGCCCTCAACTTGTGCATATCCTTTTCACACCATTCTTGTCTTATTCCTTACAGTTCCATCCTAATTGAGCTTGTTGTAAAGACTCATTTTATGCCTATTACATTATTGTTTGAAGATCTTGGAACTAATTCTAAAGTTTTGTTCTTTTCAATTTGGATCAATTTTTATTCCATGGATTTTAGCCAACTTTCATCCTTGCTAGCTTCAACATAGATCTTAGGCTCAATTTCAAACATTAGAGCAAAACTTATTTAGTTCTTATTCATTAAAAATCTTCCCCTTGTTTTAAATCCTTCATTTTTATTTCCACTGATCTTCTCTATAAGATGATCATTTTGTACAAACCTTGTAGGTGCCTTTTCATTTACTTCATCATGCTCTTCATTAATTGCTTCCTCTTCATAATTTGATTCTTTGTTACAAATTTATCTATCAAGTTTAACATGTTTCAATCCTTCTTCAAAATTGATATTGAAGCTCTCTAATATATTTTTTATCCTTTTATTGTAACATATACAGGATTTGCTTTGGGTGGAATAACTACGAAATATTACTTCATCACATCTTGATTCAAAGCTTCCCAATTTTTCTTCTTTTCTCCCAATGTAGAATTTTCTTCCAAACACTCTAAAATACTTAACATATTCATGTTTTTCATACCATATTTCATATGGATTTTTATTTTTGTTTACCATTAATTGAACTCTATACAAGATATATACTATTATTTTTACTACTCTCCAATATCTATTAGGTAACTTGTCCTCTTTTAACATTATTCTAGTCATCTCCTCAACTATCCTATTCTTTCTCTCAATAACTCATTTTTGTTATGGTGTCCTTGCTAAAGAGTAATGCCTTTTGATTATGTGATTATCATAGTATTTTATGAACTCATTTAATGTGAATTATCCACCTCTATCATATCTTAAGCATTTTATTTTTCATCCATTCTCATTCTCTACCATGGCCCTAAAGATATTGAATCTTCCAAATTCCTGAGACTTATCCTTCAAAAAGGTTACCCATGTCATTATTGAGTAATAATATATAAATAAAATGAAGTATATCTCTCCTTTAGATCATATTATCTTAATACTAGCACAAAGATTAGTATGAATTAATTATAGAGGTTGTGTAGTTGTATACTCCTTTGTTTGAAATTTGACCCTTATCTACTTGCATTGTTGACATTCCTCAAAAATAGTTTTTGTGGGTTTGGTTATCTTAGGCATGTGTCCAAAAAATTTATTTGAGCTCACATTTACTAGGTTGTCAAAATTGACATGGCCCATTATTTTATGCCATAACCAACTCTCATCAATCTTTCCTATCATGCAACTATTACCATTCACTTCGTGAAGTTTATAGATATTTATTTTAGTTATTTTACATTATGAAACTATTCTTTTATATCTCCTTATCTTGTAGAATTATACATTAAATGTGACCCTATATCCATTGTCATATACTTCGCTGACACTTAATAGATTGTGTTTTAATCTCAACATAAAGGACATCATGTGTAGGTAGTTTTCCATTTATGTTCAATGTCACTTTACCTCAAATATTTATTATAGTATTATCTCCCAAGATGACATATCCTTCCTTACATGTTCTTAGTTTGATTAAATTTATCTTGTCACCAGTCATATGTTTTAAGCAACCACTATCTATTACCCATAAATTCTACTCTTGGGCATGGAGTGCAGTTTGAGCAATCATAGATCGATCTTTCACTTTCCACACATTCTTGGATTTCTTATTTGGCTTAATTTTCCATTTTTTAGAGACTTGTGAAGATTTTTTCATATTAGGAGGCATTGATTTATTTTCACTTTATATTTTTGATCTTAGAAACTTTGTTCTATATTGTCTAGCTATGTGACCAAAGTTATTGCAGTTATAACATATTACATTTGTATCTAACAAGAGTATAAAGGGATTTATGATTATAAAATTTATTCTCATTTTAGGTAAAACTCTAAAATCACTAACCATATGGCCAAACTAATTACATGTATAATAATAACCTTAGAAAGATGAGGAATACCTAGTCATAGCATTTCATTGTACAATATGATGAGATCTTTTAAAATCTAGCTTATTCAAGTCTCTCACTCTTATGTCACCATTTTCATTAGCTACCTTTGTGTTTTACATCTTATTTGAGTTTGTAAATATTTTCTCATTTCTATTCTTCCTTTATTTATGCTTATTTTCTCCTTTTGCTTTCTTCACATCAATAGTGCTTGTGTCTATCTTTGTATTATTACAAGATTTATCTTTCTTTGCTCCTGATTTTCCTTTGCTTTGAAGTTGTCAAATAAGTTTGCAAATGTACTAGTTATGGAACTTTTCCCTTTTTCATAACTAACACTAGATATATTTTTTGAAGGATTTTTATACTTGATCAATTCATCAAGAATGTATGATCCTCTTTTTAGCTTCAAACCTTTATCTAATTATTATTTAGCTTTATCAAGTTCTTTTCTCAAGTCCACTATTTCTGATTCTAGCTTCATGTACTCATCATATTTAGATTGTGGTTTAATTTTGAATACATCTTCTATTATTTTAGCCTCTTTAACTTGTTTCTTTAGGCTAACCACCATTTTATGAGATTTTTCAATACTTTTGAATATTTTTTCAATCTCCTTTTGTCCAAGATTCTTCTATTTTGAGTTCTATTTTCTTATATTATCAATTTCATCTATAGCATGGATGATTTCACACTCCATATCCACTTTTCCTTCTTCTTCATCTGATCCTTCAACTTATTTTTGATCCATATAAGTTGATCCTAATGTAATGAATAGGAATTCATTTTACTCAACCATAAAATCATAGCCATGGTCATCATAAGAACAATCATTGTCATCCAATAAATCACTATCTTCTTTTATGTATAGGATTTCTTATTTTTGAAGAAGTTATTATTCTTAGAATACTGGGGTTTCATATTTTTACTATCCTCTTCTTACACAGAGTTATCCTTTTTGTTATAAGGGCATTTAGTAGAAAAATATCATACCTTACCATAGCTAAAGCATTTAAAGGGTAAATTACCTTTGTACTTTCTAGACCCTCTTCTTAATCTTCTAAATAATTTGGCTTATTCTTCATTAGTATCCTCAAATCTATATGTATGTGCTTCTACCTTTACAGGTTTATATGCTTTGAATGCAAATTGTCTCTTGAAGGTATCTATTTCTCCCATTCTCATCTCATAGGCTGTGAATGTTCCATATAACTCATCAATAATGATTTTATCTAGATATTTTGCTTCCTCTATTACAAATATTTTTAAGTCATACCTTGATGGAAGAGATCTTAGGAGCTTTGTAATAATGACTAGTTCTTTCATCTCTTGTCCAAGGCCTCTGATTGCATTAACTATTTCATCTACTCTTAGGAGGTAGTCTATAATTTTAACTTCTTCATTCATTTTAAGGATTTAAAAGTTGCCTTTGAATCTTTATATCTTGGCCTAATTTACCTTGTCATCACCTTCATAGATGATCTTTAATTTCTTCTAGATATATTATATATTTTTACAATGAATCACTTTGACAAACTCTGAGTTAGAAAATCCACATAAAATAGCATTCTTAGGTTTGGCATTACTCTCATATGCTTTCTTGGCAGCCTAGTCATTAATTTTTTTAGTAGGATCTATTTATCCATTTACAATAGACATCCATACATAAATACCTAATTAAGATAAATATTATTCCATTATAATGATTTACATGCATAGTTTGATCCATCAAAGAGAGGTACTTTATTTAAGGAATAGCCTTTTTGACTAGCCATTTATGTTCACCATCCAAGATCTACCTAAGTTGATTAATCTTCTTATAAAGAACCAGGCCTCTGATACTAATTTTTGGAACACAACTATATATTAAGAGAGGGGGTGAATCAATATATTGATTAAATTAGTCATTTTAATCCTTTTAATGTAGATAAAACATATATGTAGAGATCACACACATAAAATGGACACAACACCACATGTATACATAGAAAACCCAATATGGGAAAAACCATGATGATAATAGCTGCTAGAATCAACTATTATAATCCATACTCACAATAAAAACCTCATTAGCTACAACATTTAAAGGCACCAACCCTAAAGAGACACCAATTCCTTCATTTGAAAGCACATACTCTATGGAAACACCAACTCCCTAAATAAGCACCAACATAGCTTATCTAATGGCACCCACCAATCAGACCTATATTAAAAATATCGAACTAAAAATCTAAATCGCAATATTTATTCATAAATTAATCTAATTACAATTCTCTTTTATAGGTTTGGTCTATAACTAATCATTCTTTGCACATCTATCTCTTTCTCTTCTCTTCTCTTCCTCTCTTCCCCTCTATCTCTATATTTTATATTTGATACAATTTAACCACTTCAAAAACTTTGTTTTATACCATAGATGACATATATATAATCATTTGATCTAGGTTTTAATCTTCTCTATGTTCACACTTGTTTGCTAACACATCATGACAATTCTAGACTTGGTTCATATTTATCGAATAATAAGTTTCCCATGTCTTGAATTCATGCTCCACTACCATGATTCTTTGTCTTATTACTATGTTTATTATATGCTAAGATTCATTTTTGATGCACATGCCATATTACACAATTTAGATCAATCAAAACAATCTATTCCATTGTATGTGTTATATTTTATAGTGTACTTACATGTTTCTCTACTTGACCATATGATGGAAAAAACTTTAAATAATAACCATTGATCTTAAGTTTTGTACCATGATCTAATGATCCTAATTTAATTTTCTCAACTTTAAACTACATCTGTTAGATCAAGTTTTGATAGGCTCACACACTCCATTAGATCCTTGTATGCTTCTAGGCTTTAATGTTTCAAATTTAAAATGCATCTATTAGATGTTTTGATCTAAGATCTAACATGTCATTAGATCTTCAAAGTTTCATGAATTTTACCTATATCTAACATTAAAACTTGAGCACTTAATCTCATGTCATTGCTTCCTAATTCTTTGGCACATATACATATTATTAATCTCATCAAAGTAACATGGTATTTAACTCAATCCTATGTCATTAAACATCGAGCACTTGATCTCTTTGAGTCCACTCACTCCATTAGATCTTCATTACATGATCACATGCTTACTATTTGATCTTATAATAAGATTGAACTTTATATCTGATAAGCTCCCATAAATGTGACACTTGGCACCCTCATGTGCCTATATATTATTTTTAGTGTCTACACTTGTGACACTTGGCATCCTCAAGTCCCTTCTATACATTAATATTAGTACCTATGAATATGAAAATTGGCACCATTGCATGAATTTTATACCTTTGTTTTTAGTTCTCACTATTGAGACACTTGGTATTCTTACATTAATCCTTGACTATTTGACTTTAAATCACTTTATAGATTTACTATACAAGCTCTATGACTATGACACTTGTCACTAGTATGTTTACTTATAGGTGCCTTTGACAAATTAACCTTTCTATACTTTTTTATATCTTTAATGTATGATTAAGATCTAATGGTTAATCAAGATAAGATAAATATTAAGTCAAAGACTTAGGAAATATAAAGTCTTAGAACATTAATTGAGCAGGTAATTACTAGTTTGAAGGGGCTGTTTGCATAATGATGATAAGGGCTTAAGATATAACTTAAGTAATCAGTTCCTACCTATATCCAGTCAACATTGAAGTAGAACATACATATGAATGCCATGAGTTAAAAACTTAGGGTTTAACCAAGAAACCATGTAATGTTTGAGAGCTAAGATACAACAATTGTTATCTCATTCTTCTGAACTAAACTTGTGAACCATATATTTAAGATTCTCTTGAAAAATACATAACAAATCTTGTATTAATTACTCTTCAAGTGGTCCAAAAATAGTCTCTATAAAATCATGATAACTTTGTATTGTGGAAATTTAAAACATTCTCTTCTCTCTATCAATATCATTCCAACAATCTCCCTTTTGACATCAATGACAATCATATTGCCAATATTGGTGACTATTTTAACTACTAAACACAAGTCTAAGGACCACTCTAATAGATTAATATCCTTTTGTTTTGTAGTTTTGAATAGTTTCATCCATTTTTTGGCATTAATTCATAGAAGGTCAAAAGTCTTATATTTGTGTCTTTTAAACAAGTTTTGATATAAGTATTTAAAAATAGGCTTGTAGTGTGTCTTCAATTATCCCTGTTGCAGACATAGCCTAGTTTAAAAATCCAAAATTCTTAATAATTTAATTTTTGAAATATCACTAGTTTTGAATTGGCATTATTATATAAAAAATTATAGTTTTGCCTAACTTTCTATGACTTTGTAGGGACTGTTTGGTTAACCATTATGGTTAGGTACTTATCTACAATATCAAGACTGAAAAGTAGTGAATTTACATAAAAGTCATAGTATTGTAGTCTTTGAAAATGATATTGTATTACACTGACTATGTTTTTATGATTTTGTAGGGAATCAATAGGTTTTCTTTAAATTAGACTACTAGCCCTTTTCTTATAGGACCTTTTAAGCTGAAGGCACCAAATTTTATTTTATAATCCATGTGTTTGTAGTAGGAATTCCTAAATTATATATTTTTATTTATTTGATCATATATATCTTGTCTTGTATGGCTTGATTATTCAATTTTCATTATCCTCACATAGGTAATTAATTAGTTAAATTAATCTTGCTTGCATGTGTGTTAGTCTATTGAGTCTAGGATAGCACATGGAGTGTTTTTCATCCCCATACATGGGATTAGTAATTAGGATTTGGTGTCATGGATTTCATGACTATGCATTTGACCAGGCTCCATGTTCTAGCAAAATATAAATAGAAGGGATAAAGGTCATCCATGAATGGAAAGAGTTAATTCTCTAAACTAGGCATTAGATATCACCCTATATAGTTTTAGGCCCCACGTACCTTCATGTATCTTATGGAATCTGTTAAAAACCCTTATGAAACCTAGTGTAGGACCTATTGGTCATAACATGCATTATACTATCAGAGTCAGGATTAGCTCCCAAGTGACTGCCAAATGTAAATGGGGTCAAGAGGGTTTGAATGATTTTATAATGGGTCACCAACCTATAACCTCACCTATGAATCCATTACATGGTTCAAATATTAGGTTACATACACATTTAATTGACTAAACTAGGGATTATAAATAATCATTTTGTTCATGTGTTTTGTTAAATCCTAGGTAATTTATGAAATGAGTTAGCTTATCTCATTTTTATCACAAAATTCCTAAAGACCCCTAGGATAAATCCCATTTTATAATAAAAAAATCCACATATTCCATACTCATTAACCACATCTTTGTATATAACATTAGTCTTGAAACCAAACCTTAGTGGTCACCCATCAATTTCTATCTTGATCATCATCTTTTGACTAAACATTATCAATGTACATAGCCTTGACAAGTTTTTAGTCTAGCACCCATCATCTCATCATCACTATCTCTTCATACTTATCAGCTATTTAATCATCACTTTTCTAATGTGAAGAGTATTTAGTAACTTCATATTATTTCTAGATTAAATCGTTATAGGGTTTTCTCTTTGCTACTATTTGGTCATATCTCCCTAAATCTAAGTCCATGTCTCATATAAATCATCTCTTTTTACCACTCTTAGTTTTGGTTTTAAGACCAAATTAATATCCAAAGTCACCTTATCTCTCATCACCCTACATTAAAAACAAATCTAATCACTTTTCTTGCATCACCCCCATCATCCATCATGCTTGTGTGAACCCATTCCCAAATTGTTAAAATAGGACAAGGATACAACTAGGAGAATGACTTCTTGAGGAACCTAGGTGACCAAAACCAAGATAATGATGATACACATAGTTACATGCATACTCCTAGAGAGGATTATCAATTCTCAAGTGACTTCTTCCATAATGATAAGGTTAGGGAATAATTTGATCAATATATTTATAAAAACCTTGACCAAATATTATCCCAAGTCATTATAATTGGGGGCACACTACCAACTACATTTGATTAAAACCTATTTCAACACCTATTCCACCCATCCACTTATCCCAACCCTCCCCATCATCACACCAATACCAACTAGGAGCCTCAAGAGGATAACCTTGTGAATCATGAACAAGAGCTTAAAGAACATGAATAACAAGAACCATTCTAAAAAAATCACATTAAGGCTAATAGGAGATGAACCAGCTTGGAGGATTAATTAGATCAACTAACCCAACAAATCAACTCCCTAGCCTCACAATTTTGAGAAATGAATCAAAGGCCTTCTTTTTAATGGTAAAATGTTTGCAATACTAATCCTGATCATTCTAGACCTCACACTAGTCATGATAAAATTTCTAATCCCCTCATGGATCCATATTTTTCTCAAGAGTGGAAAATAATTAAGGAAACTCTTCAGTATATTTATCCTCATACACAAGTAATTACGTAAAATTATGAATATTTTTACACCTCCCCTTTGGATATAAGTATTATACAAATACCTTTCCCACCAAATTTTGATGTTCTAAAATTTGAGAAGTATAGAGGGAAAGGGGATCCTTGGGATCATATACAGTAAGTCTATGTAGCATGCCATGGGGTTACATATTATTATGTTCACCTCCTTAGGCTGTTTTCAAAAAGTCTCATGGGACCTGCTTTAGAGTGATTTATGCATTTGATAAAAGGGTCCATTTCTAGCTTTGGATAATTGATTGGAAAATTTGTGAGATGATTATCATTTAATATTGGAAATGATATATCCATAATAGATATTTAAAACACTAAACAAATAAATGGGGAATGTTTAGCCTCCTTATAGTAATGGATAATTTTATCAAGCCAATTATGTTGTACAGTTCTAGAAAAAAATTATCCAAGATGTTCATTAAAAACCTCAACACTAAATTGAAATATCAATTGAAGATACAATGTGGTAAATATTTTGATGAGATAATTGAAAAGGGGATATAAATTTATAAATACCTCATTAAAAAATGAATTATCAAATTGTATACCTAAAATAAACAAAGTCATAAGACGACACCTTTTTAGGTAAACCAAAACTCTTTAATAAAAACAAAATTATTGTGGGAGATGGAGTCATGGATTCTAAACATGTAAAAAAATTACAAAAAAAAGACTCTTACTAATTAGAATACTATTTCCACCATCAAATTACATGGGGAAAATCAAAACCCCAAATAGGAAAGATGCCTCTTGCCAGTATGGGGATACCTATATAAGTTATACTCTAATAATTAATAGCTACCAACATGATTTTTATCCCTAAAATTTGACCTTTGGAATAATAAACCTCAATTTGATTGGTATCATGAGGATGAGTTTTACCAATACCAAAGAGTAAAATTTCATGATACTAAAAAAATGTATGCAATTGAAACATTATATTCAATATTTAATTAAAAAGGGGGACATTGAGGTTAAAGGGGAGAGACCGACTAATCGGTATAAGGATCAATAACTTGGCATTTATCAAGGCCCATTGCCTAAACATGATCAAAGGTAAAGAAAACCTCCCAAATACTAGGGTCAATCATATAACTATAATCACACTAATTACAATGTCATCCCATACCATTATGTCAAAACCATCAAAATATGTAGCCCCCAAGAGCTCACATCCTCGCCATCGACAATTCTTAAGATTAATTAGGCCATAACTAGTTGTGTAGTCACCACATAGCATAATAAAATTCTCATTTATAGATCACCACCAAAATACCCATCCATATTAACATCTAAAAGGGTCAATGTCTATAAAAATGCCTCTACATCTTCTAATAAGCCCTATGACATAATATAATAGATTGAGAATATGCCCACCAAAATTTCACTTATAGATCTTCTCAAAATGTCATTTCTTCATCAGGAGATCCTTAATTTATGTATTAAATGATATTAAAGTCTGTCAAGATATTAAAATTATCCAATTTCAAGCATTGGTGGGTTACTTATCTCCCTTGTAATAAATATCTTTTAGTGCCTAGGACATTCCTCTTATTGGCTCAAATCACAATCATGCACTATTCATAAAAAAATTGATTTCCAACCATGAATTATATTAGGTGGTCATAAATGAAGGGTCTATATTGAATTTGTGCAAAACAAATTTTATAAATAAGTTAGGGTATTTTGATGCATCATTAGGGCCTAATTTAATCATGATCAAGTTATATAATGATAATGAAAGGCCATATCCAAGATCTATTTATCTTCCTATTACTATAAGACCCATTATCCATTATACCTTAATTCAATTTTTAGATGTATATCTTCCATATAATTTACTTCTAGGCCATCCATGGATCTACAAAATATAAGCAGTCCCTTCCACTTTCCATCAATGTTTAAAATTCCCTCATTCTAGCATGAAGGTCACAATCCCTAGGGAAATAGAACATTTATGTAACTATTAGATGAATCAATATCATCTTACATGATATTGACCTAATACCCATAGTTATAGTCCTAATACAATAGCCACCAAATATGTCCACTCAGATGATCTAGTACCTAATTTAACTCCATCCCTAGATGTCACACACCTCAATATCAAATCCAAAGGTTGTGGGGAATATGAATAAATGACCTTTTATGTAGTAGATTTACCTCTATCCCCATGAAGATATGGGTCCCTATATATGAATAAGGACAACCCTAATAGCTATCAATTCATACCAATGGCTTTATTAGTACAAGTCTGCTATCATAAAAGTACTTTTATGAGCCTGATGATTTGTGGCTTATTCTAGATATTGAGGCCCTTATGTTACATAGATATTAGTACCCCTAAATCCATAAAATGTTGCATAATATTAATTATCAAGTAAAAGGACTAGGGAAACATGAACAAGGTAGGCTTGAACCTATAATGGTTTAGGAACACACACAACATCTTGGCCTGGGGTATAAACCTCTTAGTACTAACCCAAAAATATCATTTTGGATAATTATTTGGTTCCTGAGGAGTCTTATTATTACAAATATGTTGAAATAAGATCCATTTATAATATTTATGAAGAGTTAAATACCACTAACCTCTTCTATGACACCACCATTTCCACCATTAATATATTCCTTTATTACCCTACCTTAGTATACTGGGATCAAAAACATGAACCTTATTTTGATATGTTTTAAAATGATGAGGCCATTATATAATATTTAGGATAAAGAGAATTTATGCTTTGTGGAGATCATAAGAGAGGATTTTATATTAATCTCAATAAGGTTGCAGATTTTGGGGAACAACAAGCATCCCTCAATCAAGTTGATGAAGAGGAATATGAAGATGAGGATACCTTTATAAATCCTTTAGACTTTCCCCTCATTCTTGATGAATCAAAATTATATATAGAACTAGATATAGATCTCCTAGATGATTTTGATTTAGACATCTGTGATCTACCACTTCCCCTAGCCTATATTTAGTATCAGTCAAACCCCCTCATCAAGGAGGTTATTGAAGTCAATTAAAATAAAATACTCAAATTCTCAAGTTGGGGGAAATTATTATGTTAAAAGAATTCCAAATTTTTATTTATTTTATCAAAGATTTTATATTTTTTTACCTAGTGTTATTTGGACATGCCACAACTTTACCCATCCTTGATAGTGCATCATTTCATTGTTCATCTTAATAAAAAACTAGTCAAGTATAAACTTTGTTATATGCACCACAATGTGGCCTTATTACTCAAAGAATAATTACATAAATTCCTAGATGTAGGATTCATCCAACCTATTCATTATTCTGGTTGGATATCTAACATTTTTCTTATAGCTAAACCACAAGGTGGAATCCATATTTATACTAACTTGTAGGCTATTGACAAAGCATGTCTTAAATATGACTTTCCCATACCAAATATAGACATGATCATGGATTCTACTGCTAGTTATGAGATGTTATCCCTCATAGATGTATTTTTGGGATATAATCAAATCAAAATTTCACCCAAGGTTTAACACAAGACAACATTTATTACTCCATGGGGAACTTTTTATTATCAAGTAATGCCTTTTGGTCTCAAAAATGTAGGTTCTACCTACCAAATGGTAGTGAATATCATCTTCCATGACATTATGCATGACATCATTGAGGATTATGTAGATAATATTTTGGGGAAGTCAAATCTTTGAGTGACTCCATGAATATAAGGTTAGATTAAACATAAAAAATGTGTGTTTGGAGTCACCTTAGGAAAATTATAAAGGTTCATCATGTCCAATAAGGGCATTGATGTTTATCTAATAAATGTTAAATAAATTATGGAAATTCCTCCTCCCCATAATTTGAAGTAGCTTTGAAGCCTATAAAGTAAACTACAAGCCATATGTCAACTCATTTCCTAGTTAGATGAAAAATACCACCCCTTCACCTACCTCTTAAATAAGGTGACTCATTCTAGTTGTAAATATAAGTTTCAACAAGCCTTTGATAATCTTAATCAATATCTAGTCAAGCCTTTAGTATCATCACCACCTATCATGGGAAAACATTTACTCTTATATGTATTTGTAACACCTTGTCTAATAGGCACCCTTATATCACAACATAATGAAGGGAAAGAGTGAAAAATTTATTATCTCAACAAAACATTTATTTCGTATGAGCTTATCTATACGCCTATTAAAAAATATTTCTTGGTCATTATCTTTGGATCCAAATTTTTTTTGCATTATATGCTCAATAGCCAAGTTCAGCTCATCACCAAAGTTGACCCCCTTAAGTACATGCTATAAAAATAATCTCTCACTAGTAGGATGGCTAAGTGGATAACATTGTAAAGTAAAATTGATATAGATTATGTTAATTAAAATTCCATAAAAGGACAAGTAATCATGGATAAACTTGCAGAGGTGCCCCTTATAGATACTAAACCCCTTATCACAGCCTTTCTAGATGAGTCCATCTTGACCACTGTAGAATCTAATAGCTAGAAATTATATTTTAATGGCTATTTCACCACACATGGCTTTAGAGAGGGTATCTTTTTGGTAACCCCACAATGTGACCTGATCCTCAAAGCTTTCCATCTTGATTTCTCATATAACAATAATATTTTTTAATATGAGTCCTTAATTATTGGCCTCCAACTAGCCAGATAGTGGAACATTCAACACCTTAAGGTATTTGGTGCTCCATAGTTAATTATAAAACAAGTGAATGAGGTGTTAAAAAAAATTATGAGAAATTTCTTCTCTATTAATAGTTGGTGGATTAATTAAAGAAAAAAAATTATTATATCACATTCAAAAAAGTACCAAGGAGAATTAATAAGGTAGTCAACTCTATGGCCATTATTAGGTCTTTAATTTACCTTCCAAAATAAGTCATAAAAGTTAATTTTATAATTGATCATTTGATATTACCATCTCATCAATCCATGGCTCATTTCTAAATTTCTGTTGTCCTTGATCCCAGCCTACTATGGTATTACAACATATATACCTATCTCCATGATAATATCCTTCCACCAAACCTAAATCATCACCAACACAAGTCCTTTATCCACTACACATCATGTTAGACCATCCTTGGTATCATTATCCATCATTAAGGATATGATGAGATCTTATTGAGATGGCTAACATCAAAAGAGGCTACTCTTGAAATCAAAGAGGTCCATAATGGTGTTTATGGTGACCATGTGAGTGGAATGGGCCTAGCCAATAAATTAATCAAGATTAGATATTATTGGATTGTAATGGATCAATAATCATACCAATATGTATGCAAATACATATCCTATCAAAAATATTACAATATTTTCATAACCCCACACAAGAATTGAAACATATAATGAGCCCATAAACATTCTCTATATGTGGATTAGATTTAATTGGCAAGATAAATCCAACATCATCTAATGGGAATAATTTTATAATAAAATTTATGGAATACTTTATAAAATAGGTTTATGTTATGTTACTTATATATACCACAAGTATATAGATATCAAAGTTCATCCTCAATTAGATAATCTACCATTTCAAAATTCTAGCCCAAATCCTATTAGATAATGGCAAGTCATTTAAAAATAATAATTATAATAATTATGCAAGTGATATCACATTGAGTATCACTTTTTCACCCCTTACTATCCCTAATATAATAGGCAAGTGGAAGCTAATAATAAGACACTTGTTAAGATTCCAAAGAAAATAATCAATGATGTAGGTAGAAACAAGCATATATAATTATACCCTATAGTTTGGTTTTATAGAACTAGTGTCCATACACCTAATAGATATAATGTGTACTCTTTGATATATGTTACATAACCAATCTTTCCCATAAAATTATAACTCCCCTCCTTATGCATATATTTGTGGGGTATTATCATCAGCCATAATCTCTGACAAGAAAGGCTAAAATGGCTATAAATTTTGGGTGAAAAATATTATAATACCTTAAATAACCTTTGGTCATATCAAAATAATCTGAATAGATAATATCAAAAAAATATCTAGTCCCAAGAATTTGAGTTCAATGATCTAGTTCTTAAGGAAAATCAAAGAAACACTAATGCAGACTAAGATAAAAAGGGAAAATTTAAAGCAAACTAGCTTCGGCCCTACATAATTATTGAAAAAATAAAATCTAGAGCCCACTAATTAGCCACACTTGAAGGTGATGAGCTTTATGATTTAATGAATATCATGTAATTTAAATGTTTTTATACTTGAAAGGATATAAATACCTCCATCTATGAGTCCCCACTCTTAGGGTAATATCCATTCCCATTTTACTTCTCTCCATTTCATTCTGATCCATTTCATCATTTTCCATCTAATCATGGTCTTAAAAGTGGGTGTATATTACATGATTAATAAAAATTAGGATACATGTATTTCAATATGGGGCCAAACATTACTAGTCATGTGAGGCGAACATCTATTAAGGAGTTTTCTAGAATATTTACATCCACTTTTGATATATCCTCCATACTATTTATGAAACCCTAACACATATTACAATCATATCCTCTTTGATGATTATGTCTCCTCCTATCCTCAACTTGCATTCATCCTTGTCTATCCTTCTCCATTCCTAAGTATTAATACATTATACCCCACTAATCTCATCATTATTGAAGGGTCATATAATATTATTAATCTAAGATCCATCATCCACTCTGCAACTGAATCTACATCATTCATTCTAGACCCTACCAATAGTTGTTTATGACTGGTTTGGACCCTTGTATTAATCTTTATAAAATCACTTTTGGGCACAAATCACCTGATGTACATATTTCACTTTGTTATTAATTCCATTATAACTATTCATTTCCTTAGGTTGTTTATTAAAATCACATGTGTATCAATCAATCATCATTACCTTCTTATACTTTTTTTCTTTTTTGAGGAGTCTTGTTTTATCTATTTTATATGTGTGATGCATGTTATTATTTGTTAAGTCATTAAGTCTTGTAAATATTTATCAAATTTAGTAAAAATGGTATTTTTATCTTTTATTTTTATATTTTTCTCTTTTTGATCAAATGGGAATAAGTATGGTATAAGTGACTATCAAAACTCAACAAATTAGGCACATCACCCAAAATATAGTTCCCATGCACTATTATTTCAATGTTCCCTTGACTACCCTCATGTCATTTGGCATACTAGTACTCACACATGAAATAGAAAATTGGATTTCTTAAATCTCTAGTGGATTTGATTCCTCCCACCCCATCCCCCTAATAAAACTACCTATCCAACCTAATCATTATAACCTAATATCCCATTCCCACCCATCTTCGTAGTGCAGGAGGATTTTTGCCCAACCATAATTTATGAGATACACATTGATCAAAACTATTTCACGACATTTTCTCATCACATTATAATAGTCTATGATCATTTCATTTAAAAATATAATATAAAAAACCTCATTATTATTAAAGCACATCACAATCATCCATACATTACTTATCTCAACATAATCACATAATAATAATATATCCATCACATTCTCATCATATAATTATATATCTAAACATATAAAATCAATCTCTAATAAATCATTCATATAACATCATAAGCATTGAAATAAAATTACATAGTCATCACATAAATCACATATGACTAAAAAACACATATCTCCAAGACATTATCCTAATACAAAAACATCACAACATATCAGATCATATCTCAAAAAAAAATTCACAATCATATGTATATAATAGTCTATAATGTCCACATGAAGTCCATGTAAAAATATATATGGAATATAAAATATGGGCCCCATGAGCATCAATGTGCTACAGTATAAAAATATCCATCATATAATACAATTATAATCTAAAATGGATATGATCCAAGTGGTCTCCTAGGATGTTGGTGCATAGACTACAAAGAACTAGATCTGAATGTCATTGCACATTGCTCAGGTGGCACTACTACCTCATATAACTCTCTATATTACTAATCCTCCCATGTAAATCATGTGATCTACCTCATAACCCCATCCATCCCATAAACCATCATAGTTTCATCCCCCTCCTCCTTGTCCCTCTCAATAACCTATACCTCTCCCATCAAATCCCTCATCAAAGTCTATAAATACCCAATCTAACCTTATAAAATCATGATCTATGTATATCAGCTCAGGATCTAGCTCTATAATACCACTATATGGGCCTCTCTACTCTGAATCTAGGAATCTCTACTCTATATGTCTACCTAAAAATTGGTCACCTAACTCTATAACCCTATGATATATTATTTTACAATGGCCAGTTAGACATCCCTCTATGCTAGCTATCCTTGTAGATGATCCCTAATCTTATCCCTCTCTACAGTGATCCCTAAAATATATAAAACATAGGCCTATACCTCTCTCTTAAGTAAATCCAAAAATTATTTCTCATCCTCTATCAATGGTGGCTAGGATGGCTTTGCCTCATCTCCACTTCCACTCCCTCCATCTTGTACCCTACTACCTCTAGTCTATCCCACAACTATTATTTGACCCCCATCTAAGCCTCCATGATCTTTGTCATCCATGTCTATGTCATCAATACCCCCTTTCCCATCCTCTATATCATGTATTGGATCCTTTAATCTCATCACTTGCCTCTTCCCAAGTCTCAACTATGCATGTATTGGTCTTTTCATGTTCCCTCTCCTCACTCTAGCTTGTCCTCTTAGTATCTTGAGTGGCTACCTCTATGTCCACCAAGTAATATATGCTAATGTAAATCCAAGATCTAGTATTGGCATTTGGTAATCCCACACTACTAGTAAATTCTCTCATAATCCACACAAGCTACTACTATGTTTACCAGTATCCCCCACTGCAACCTCTCCCTATCACTTTGGCCAAATAGTTGATCCTCACCTGGCACATCCTATAGTCTCCCAAATTACCTCTACACCAAATTAGGTCTATAGCACTCAATAATATAATATTTTCATACTATAATGTAACACTCTGTCAACATATAGTAGGTAATATATGCCTCCTCTACTCATCAAAAATGCACTTGTGTATACAATATCTATGTGATATGCTCTGACCATAAACTATCTACTACCTACCTATATAATTAGATCTCCCCTACATGAGATATTTATACCTCTATAATTATGTACTATAAAAATACTATAGGATCATGGGGATGTCTATTTGCATGTGTACCCAAGGTATGTTGTATAGATATATGCTCTTAGATCCATATTTTCAATAGTAAAGATGGGCTTATTCTTGTAGCTCCCCTATATGATCTCATGCGACTCTTCCAATATAAAAATGCCAATAATAATGAACCCTAGGTAATCAATCTATAGTCATACACCATATATAAAACCACATCCCCTAGTCCTCAGTGGAATCACCATCCAATCTTATTCATAAAAATTATGCCAATCATAAGAGACATTAACACCAATGTCAATCTATCAATAATGCCCTCCCTTAAACACCTATCAATGTCTAAGAATGCATCCCACACTCCAATCCATAACCTCCCCACTAGACACTGTACTATCACAATAAGGGTGTGTGATCACGATTAGATCCTATGCCCTCTCATAAAAAGCCAAAAAATATGAAACATATCCTCTAGGGTGATAATCAACTTCCCCATCCCAAAGTGAAAGGTACTCATCTCCGAGTAAGACATGTTATGCTTGTAGTCCCTAACTCTAACCAAGTCCCTATCCTAACTAGTTCATCTTTTTCATCCCTAATTCCCCTTGCATCTTTACCCTATCCACTCACATCATCCTATCTACCCAATAATTATCCCTTTATTACCCTTAATTCCCTATCTTAACCCTTGTAATCCCATTTAACCATAACTTAAAGCCTTCAATCCTACTAAATCAAATATCATTAATCATGAATTAGCCCTTACCTATGACAATGATAATTTCATAAATTGAGTTTTATGTTTTTGCATAATTATTACTATAACCTTATCATTATGAAAAACCATGATTCACCCCTTATGGTATTACAATATCACTAGTCATTCCTTATAATATTTCAATACCACAAGTCGCTTGTCATGGTATTTTAATGCCACAATTCATGAGTAAAATATCATGATTCATAAGTACAATATCATTACTCAATGTATCACCATTAGTAATCATATTTTATTCATATAACATAAAATAAAAAATGGTGAAATAAATGTAAAAATAAAAAATACCATAGTGTTAGGGATTGACTACATATTGATGGTCTTGTTGTTGGCCTCTAAAACTTCTAATCTTCTCTCTGTAATGTGTTATGTGTGGGATACAATCCAAGATTTTAGCTCTAGAGCACCAAAATCACTAATGGTAAAATTCAAAATGACCCTTTTCACCCCCTTTTTATTAGTTTACCCCCATCTTTTACCCTTTGTCACCCATTTAACCTTTGATAAACCCATTAGCCTACCCTATAAATAAATTTTAACCCTCAAATCTTGTTTCCTACTCTATTATCCCATTTAATCATAAATTATTATCCCTAAATCCTATGGGGCATGGATTTCCATCTTCCCATTATTTTTTTCAATCTTGAGTCAAAACTACATTGGCCTGAGGTTTTATAAGTCTATGTAGGTATCACTTAGTCATGATCTTGTGCCTAGGGATAGCTCAGCCACTATCCACCTCTAATCACATCCCATCATAGTTGAGTCACTCAACCTCACTACATCCTTGTAAGTTATGAATTTCACATGAAGTGGTTATTAGGAACCCATGCTACCCCTTATCTTTAATTTGTTAGTATATGAGTTGATATGGATACATATGCTTTGTAAGTCATCTTGTGAGCATTTTATTTTATCCCACATTCATGGGAGCTAGTAGCTTCTTATATTAGACTTAGTATACAAGTAAGTGTTGAGGCCAATGAAGGAATCCATGAATTGTATTGAATTGATCTTTCTTAAAGGAGGTTGCCCCTTAAAGAGGCCAATGATTCCATAATTTAGATATTTTAATTTAGTTCTACTTATTTGAGTTAATTTATTACTAATTTCCATAGTTTATTTCATGTATTTACAATTATCTACTAACTTGTTCAGGAAGGATCCTCTCATCTAATATCAGAGTGATTTGTAGGGCCATTTAGTTTAGAAATTCCAAACTCTATTATGCTACATAATTCATTTAAGTATGTTTTATCAAAAAGTCTTCACTCTATTCTATTACATAATTCATTTAAGTATTTCTATATATTACAATTATCTATTTCAAATCAGGGCAAAAACTTATCTGCATAACTTTAGGAAGTACTTGGGCGAAATATATAAAACACATTGTGAGGAGTACCATAGGAATCCCATAGTATTTATCCCATTGACAGGACCTACTAACAAAATGGGCAATGGCCCCTTCCCTATTGTATAGTTGCCAACCATGAGGAAAACCAAGAGCTATTGTTTAGGGGTAAATCCATAGCCAAAATGTTTTTGGAGAGTATTACTCACTTAGACAACATTGGTGGTTAGGGAGATATATTTAAAACCTTAGGTGGCCATTGAAACTTGGGGCCTATTTCTATTGTTTTCATAATATTTCTAGAAAATTATCAAAAAAATCAATTAGTAGAGTATCAGAAGACTCTCAGAGGACTTGCATTCAAATAATTGATAAAAATTATAAACCAAAAAATATTTATACTATCAGTTTTAGAAACCTATCAATAGAGTATCAAAAGACTCTCATAGGACTTGCAACCAAACATTTGACAAAAAAAGAAACTAGAAACCACAAATAGACTAATTTTTTTCATTTTTTTTCATATATCTCCATTTTTATCCCTATTGATCCTCAAAATTTATATAGACACCTGAAATTCCATTCTCCACATTTTATTCCTTGAGGTCCCATATCTCGATTCCACTCCTAAATACTACAAATCTCAATTTTCCCTTTTTTCTAATTTACCATAACTTCTATTTTTGTTTGTTTGCCTCAAAAAAATTCCATAGTGTTCAGCTCCCTTTTTTTCTTCTTTATCCCTATCTTATAAATTTTATAGTTTTTCCATTTTCACTTCTAAATTTTCCCTCACCTTCATTAATCATACTCCCATTATGTAAAAAATTTAGTAAAAGTACCTTTACCCCTTCTGATTTCACCCAAATTAAAAAAATTATTTACTAAATGTGTCTTAACTCTTGTTTTTCTACCCATTTCAAAAACAAATATTACTTTAGTCATGGTAGTAACCTGAACAAGAGAGAAAAACATGGAGGATGAAATTTCCAACCTCAAGACCCAAATCAAATATCTTTATGAAAAACATCTTGGCCTCAATATTCAACATACCACTTTGAACAATAGACGGGATCCAAAGACCTCTTCAAACACTAGGTTTTCTTCCTTTAAATTTTTTTGTGGCTTGAAGCTTGATTTTCCTTGATTTAATGGTGTAGATCCAATTGGATGGATCTACCAAGTAGATAATATTTTCTTATTCATAATACTTTTAATGCCAACAAAGTCCTACTTACATCTTTTCACTTGGAACATGAAGCCCTTCAATGGTATCATTCGTATACCAAGGCTCATGATGAGCTCATATGGACCAATTTTTTCACCCTCATTTTTTTAATAATTTTTCTTGAGTGATTTTGATGAACTCACTAGAGCACTCACTAAAATTCACTAAATAGGAACTGTTAAAGGATATCAAACATAATTTGAAAAACTAGCCAATCACATAGAGGGATTATTTGATGAATTCTTTAGGATTTTCTTTGTCAGTAGACTAAAGGATGTAATTTCATCTGAGGCCAAAATTTTCTATCCCAACACAATGGTGGAAGCCCTAAGGTTGGCTAATTTGGTAGAGAAAAAGATCATATCTTAGCAATGATTTAAATCCAATTTTTCTCTATTTAGAAATACAACTCCAAAATGATCTCAAACAACACTAGTCCCTACAACCACTCCTATAAAGCATTTGACTGAAGTAGAAATACAAGTTACTAGATGAAAAGGACTATATTATAATTGTGATGATAAATTAACTTGGGTACATTGACGTGTCAAGTAAAATATTTACCTATTGGATGTAGACATTCTACCTAAAACTAAAGTTTTGGAAGATGCTCAAGATACAATAGATGATATGGAAGAAGCTCCATTGATTATGTAACTTGCTTCTTAAGAAGACCAACTAGAGATCTATTTCCATGCCTTAGTAGGATTCACCACCCCATAGAACATGTGGGTTAGGGGTTAATTCAAGAAGATCCCTCTCATAATACTCATTGATTTAGGTTATTAATCATAACTTCATTGACCCCTAGATCACAAAATAAAATAATTTTTTTATCCATCCTTACTCCAATGTTGAAGTCGTGATTACCAATGGGGGCACATTACATTACAAAGTGAAGTGTTGTAATGTGTGTATATCTATTATATATTATAACTTTCACTCTAATATGTTTTCCTTGCCCTTAGGTGATTGTGATGTTTTGGGAGCCCAATGGTTATGCACAATTGGACCTATCTTATGAGATTTTGCTGAACTTTGGATGTAGTTTTTAGATAATGGGAAAAACACACATTGAAAGGATTACACCTGGGGTCTCTCAGCATCATAAGTTAACATCACATGGAAAATATTATTAAAAATAATTCACATAGTGTCATTACTAAATTTTACAATCATCAATGATCTCCATTTCTCCTTATGATCTACAGACCATTATGCATAGGTATACATGTATCTTTGCTAAACTAGTGGGATTGTCACCTTCATGCCTAGAGAACCACCATATTTAGCTCCTTCTTAGAATAATTCCTCCCAACATCATGCCCTATCATTACCTATTTTACCATAAGACCAATATCAATATGTTCATTTAAGACATATTGAAATAAGGCATTATGTTGCAGTATTAGCCCATATTCTTCCCTAGTTCTCCTTGTCCAAAAAAAATATGGGTCATGGAACCTTTGCATTGACTTTCACACATTTAATCACATAAAAATAAAGGATTATTTCCCAATCCCTATTATTTATGAGCTTCTTGATGAGATTCATGGCCCTCATTTTTTCTCCAACTTGGATCTCTACTATGGATATCACCAGATCTAGCTTCATGAAGATGATATCCCTAAGATATTTTTTTGCATTCATGATGTCCACTATGAGTTTTTTATTATTGCCTTTGGACTTACTAATGATAGTTTAACATTACATTTATTGATGAATAAAATATTTTGGCCCTACCTATGGAAATTCATTTTGGTCTTCTTTATTGATATCCTTATCTCTAGTAAAACATGGCCTAAGCATCTCCAACATCTAGATCTCACACTATAACTTCTCTCTGATCATCATCTATGTGTAAAAAAGTCCAAATGTGCTATTATCCAAGATGAAGTTGAGTATCTCAAGAATATTATTTCAGCCCAAGGGCTTCAGGTGGATCCCAAAAAAATATATGCCATGAATAATTTGCCTCATCTTCAGACACTCAAAAGCCTCTATGGTTTTTTTGGGTTGACTAAATATTATCGTAAGTTTTTGAATCACTACAAAAATATTATATCTCTCATAGAATATATGTTTAAAAACTATGATTTTAAATGGACACAAATTTCTAAGTGTGCATTTTAAGAATTAAAACAAGTTATGTGTACACATGTTCAAGCTATGTGTACACCTATTCTAGCTATGTTAGATTTTGCTTCCCGAGAGTATAAATATTTAGAATGATATATTATATGAACTCCATGCTTCTCCATTTATATGACACTTAGGGTTTCTCAAAACTTATAAATGGGTATGATGAAACTTCTTTTAGAAGGGAATGAAAAAGGTAATTCACTAAATTGTGGCTGAGTGTGATACCTACCAACATAATAAGGGTGAAACAACCCTCATTCCTAGGTTTCTTGAACCCTTGCCCATCCCTACCAAGATTTGGAAAAATATTTCTATGGATTTCATTGAGGATCTCCCTAAATTTGTAGGAAAAATAGTGATCTTGGTTGTGGTTGATTGCCTCTCCAAATATAGTCAATTTTGTGCCCTTATCCATCCCTATACCACCTCCATAATCATACAAATTTTATTAGATTAGATTTTCTATCTTCATGGCATTCCTCCTTGTATTATCTCATATCATGATACAACCTTCACCAACCATTTTTAGATAGAACTATTTTGCTACACTAGTACCCAATTGAAGATGAGTTTTAGGTATCATCCATTTATATATGGCTAAAATGAAATTGTTAACAAATGCTTGGAAACTTCCCTTCATTGCTTCACCTTAGAACAACAACATTAGTGGGAAAAGTGTTTCCCTCTCATAAAATTTTGGTAGATTACCTCATACCACACTTTAAATAAAATGACTCCATATGAAGTAGTCTATGGTCAAGCACCACCAGTGTTCCTTCTGTACATCCCCAGTAGTTCACTAGCTCAAGCAGTCAACATGCTTTTCCAAACCTAGGATCAAATCCTCAACACCCTACATGATAATCTTTATATGGCACAAAATAGAATGAAATAATAGGTTGATCAACACTACTTCCAAGTGCACTTTCCAAGTAGGTGATATGGTTTTTCTTCAACTATAGCCATACAAGAAATCCTCCCTAAAAATTAAAGGGAATCATAAGCTATCTCCCATGTTTAATGGGACATATAAGTTTCTCCAAAATATTGGGTCAATTTCCTATAATTTAGAGCTCCCATCTTCTTCCCATGTTTACCCAGTATTTCATATCTCTTATCTGAAGAAAGTTCTTGGCACAAACATTAGAGTGTAGAATATTTTACTATAAATTGATAATGAAGGATCCATCTTCTTGATTCAGAGGCAATCATAGATAGTTTCACATACCAAATTCAACTCCTGATCCATCATAGAGGTATTAATTAAGTGGTACAAAATGTAACTAGAGGATAAAACATGGTAACCACTAGTTTAGATTCAATACCAATTCCCACATCTAAATATTTGAGGACAAAGATTTTTCTAAGAGGGAGGGGATGTTAGGAACCCATGCTACCCCTTCTCTTTACTTTGTTAGTATATTAGTTGTTATGGATGCATATGCTTTATAAGTCATCCTGTGTGAATTTTATTTTATCCCACATTCATGAGAAGTAGTAGTTGCTTAGATTAGACTTAGTATACAAGTTAGTGTTGAGGCTAATTAAGGCATCCATGAATTGTATTGAATTGATATTAATCAAAGTTAGTTTCCCCCTTGAAGATGCCAATGATTCTATAATTTAGATACTCCAATTAAATTTTGCTTATTTGAGTTAACATAATTTTGATTTTCATAGTTTATTTCATGTTTTTGCAATTATCTGTTAAATTATATAGGAAGGTTCCTCTCAATGTCTTATTATAACTCATCATATATCAAATGTCCTATATAGGCTTCCATAAATCACTATCATGTGTCCTTTTTATGGGCATTATCATCAGCTTGTGGCCTATGTCATCTATCTCCCCAAACACTATTTATTTCCTAAAAATTTAACTCTTATCATCACAATCAATCAGCCACCTTCTAACCATTAATCATTGTCTATAACTCATCTTCTAAGGATTATTCATTTTAACCCCTAACACTTATTCTTTTTTCATCTTAATTATATCTACATCTACACTCAGGGCATCATAACCCCTTATCATCATCTTGGTCCCATCTCATCCATGGGCCTTTCTATTTGAGTGACCATCTGGCTCATTTCTTCCCACATGTCCCTTGATGGGGAATCATACCTATTAACAATATGCTCATCCATGAAATATTTTTATTTGAATATACATTACTTTATCCACTTTTCTCCACTCATAATTTTATTTCAATGTGGGGTAGAATGTATGCACCTAAATCTGCTTGCTCTAATAATCCTAATAAGCCCAACTAATTTAACCCATATTCCAAGTTAATTAGATAATATCCTAATTAATAATTAAGATTAAATACATCCTATGAACCCTAACATACCCTTGTAACTAATTAATCACTCCATTAATCTACTAACTAGCCTACTTAGCTACTAATCTACCCACTAGCCCAATTGACAATTTCAAATTACTTTTATTGATTTACCCCTAACTACCCTACTACCTTATCCTCTCCTAAACCCTTATGAATCTTAAACCTCATTAACTCCCACCTAAACCTTTATTATACCTTAACTAATCAATAAAATTCTAAAACCAGGGAAACTCCTCCAAAGTTCTAGAAGTGTCGAAACTAGAGGCTTCAAAAATAATTTTAAAATTCCCTAAATTATCCTCCACCATCCTATATAAAAAAAGCTTGGGACATGAAAAAGATAACTTATAAATCCATAATCCTCCATTATAATCTCATAACTATCCATTATTTGAGTATTCCTATAATCCTATCAAGCCATTGAATCCATTGAATCTATTTTGAAGATCAAATCTAGCAATCCACAATCCAACTATTTTTCATTCAAATCAGATTGGAGATCTTGGAGAGGAGTTATAAGGGATAAAATTATGGTAATAATGTAATTTTATATATTTGATTGTTCCTTTATCCCCTCCTTTGATTTTTTTTATGTTATTAAGTTTTTATTACTAAAAATATTAATTAAGAGAATAATTCAAAATATGATCACACAAAGTGGATGTGGGAAAATGAGGATTAATCATTTTATCTTTTGAAACCTTGATCCTTATTGGAGTAAAGAAAATTTACTTAAATGCATTTTGAGACTCCTAAATAGTTGTGACAATGGAAGAATCTATGGTAGAAACTAAGGGGATGGAAATACCTACTTGAGTGGACAAATACATGTGAAATATATCATAAAAAGACTATGAAACTAAATCCTCAAAGTGTACATCTTGATAATTCATAGGAAAAGCCTCATGTGGGTCAACTATATCATCAATTTATTAAATACTAGTATGTGTCAATTATATTATTTCTTGAATATGTAATACAATATTGTCTATGGAATTAGTTAAAGTAAAAAATTAATGAATCTATTGGAATACTATTACTTATAATAACAAGGATAGTAAAATTAATAAACAAAGTAATATAAATACTTTTGAAATCAACTAAAATTAAAGAATCTAAAGTGATAATATGAATAATATAAATAATAAATATTGGAAAAACAATAAAAATAGGGGAAAAGGGAAATATAACATATGTACTAGTGGTTACTATATTTTTTTAATTATCCATTCCACCCCTATTTGATGTATCCCTTTGAATATTTTATACTGTGGTGTGTATATCAATAACCTTGATAACTAAAACCTCTTATTCTTTTGTATCCTTTACCTTTAGTTCTGTGTTATGAGGATATCTAAAAGTAAACTACAACTAAAAAATTGTCTTTTATAACACATCATGTTATAATTAAAAAAATTTCTCATTTACTGGATGTTTTTCTTCCATTTACAATTTACCAAATCTTCCCCAGTTAATTATTTTTACTCTTTTAATTCTTTATAAGGATTGAAATAACTAGGTAATACCCTTTTTTCTTAGATATTTTAAATTGGTATATATTAATTAAGCACTATTGGGTCATAATTTACTACTAATGATTATGTTCATAGATTTATGTGAGTGGGTTGAATTTTAGGAATGAAAGAAACTGTAATAGGATGGATCAAATGCATACCCATGTTTAATATATAAACATGTGGATGTGTATACTTAGGAGGTGGTAGAATTTTTATCATATTCCTATTCAATTTTTCATCAGTATCCCCAATAAGATCTTATGTAAGTATACCTATATGAATTAAATCACTTTTATTTATATATAGGTCATATTGGATATTTTGAACAGTCTTCATTATCATTCCTACCCCAAGCATCTTAATCCATAATTCATAATTATATTATTTATCCATAAAAATATAGTCATGTGAATAATTAAAATGATAATAATTAGCTTGTATTCATCCTCCATAATATTTGATATGTTGGGTTACCCTCTCATAGGGATCCTAACATCTATACTTTACCAAGATGAAATGTAATTGTGATCTCTTTTTTAAAGCTCCAATAATTTTATTATAATATTTATATACTCATCTACTAATGTTTTTAAGAGTTTTTTATGGAAAACCATAGTTTTGTTGATCTATAATTAGTATCCACACTCTTAGATAACTGGAAATCTATCTTTTGTTCTACCAACTTGTCTGGAACTTGTGTAAGAAGTTAGAAAGGAATAACATTATTTCCCACTATTTTGATAACAACATGATTAGGATAATAAAAATAATTCAATCTTATTATCTTGACATAGGTTTATCATTGACTACAACTTCTTGTTCTTATGTTTCATCTACCTTTGATTATGTGTTCTAAAGAGAGCTAGAAGTAAATTTCACCTACAAAGTGTTTATTGTAACACATCATGTTATATTTCAATTTATTCCTCATTTAATAGATTTTATAATATTTGTTAGTGAATTCTTCTTATATTAATTCTTAAAAAGGACTCAAAAGAATAGGTGATACTATTTTTGCTTGAATAAATGGAATGTGTCCAGCTGAATTAAGTACTAATAGGTCTTGATTGAATACCAATTATTATGGTAATGGAGGTGGGTGAGTGGGCTAAACTAAAGGAATACAATAAATTATAATACAAGGTACTAAATGAGATCCCATGTCTAATTTATAAACATGTGTCTATGGATACTTAAGAGGTTGAATTTATATGCAATCATAACTACATCATGTCTATAAATCAATCTTAATTTGGTGAAGATAGATCATATTTACACTTTTGATTTGGGATACATTATATTATCGAGAAAATGATCAATATGTGGATCCACTAGACCTAATTAGGGATCTCTTATCATAATAAAATATAATAGGGAGGGTTCTAAATCCTCTAGTCAAGTACAATCACATAATAACCCTAACTAAGATCTATGTTTTCATATTCACTATACTAATAACAAGTAAAGTAAAAAAATATAATATAGTGCTCACCAAAGCTTGTGGCACAATATAGGGGTCAATAAATAAGAAAACATGTATAGGATAATCTCAATTAAGCTATGTATGAGTAAGACCCTAATACATAGAGAAGAAGAGTAATATTATTCAAAGCCAATGATTATGTTATTTTTATCTACCAAAGCTAGAATCAAAGTTAGAGAATACTTATTTGAAACATGAACCTATCGAGACTCAATCTCTCCCTTGGCCAAAGGGGATTCAAAAGAGATTATTTTGGTTCATAAGGATCTTTAATAAAATCCAAAACATCAAAGGCTTCTCCATAAGACTAGATTCTTAGAGTAGAAACCCTAATCAAAGACTCTTCAAGTAGAATGATGGAAGAGTGGATTGTAAATAAGAAAAATAAAATAACACCTCTTGATCATTGGTAAATAATGATGAAATTATCTTGTATATATAGGCTCATTTAACCTTAAGACCTTATGAATGTTTTGGCTGACAGGGTAAACCAAATGACCTAGTATTGTTATGAAGAAAAAATCACTGGGTCACAGGCTAGGTCAGTGCTTACCCTAAATGAATTTCACCCAAAAGAGTATAGGTTTGACCTAGTCAACCTAGTAATGTAAACTGTCAAAATGGGTTTAAAGTAAGGAAAAGAGGGATGGAAGATGGGAAATGACTAGAGGAGTGTGTAAAATATGATTAATAGCTTAGGGGAAAGTTTTAGGAGCTAGTTGGGTTGGTAATAAGTGGAAATAAGGGATTAAAATCTTTCAAAGCACCAATGATCTACCCACCCCTTTCTTAATGAACCCTTTAAGGAATGCACTTAGAGAGATTGAGTCTTGATTGTTTCTTATAAGATAGAAAGCCTAGGTATTTGATAAAATTTAAAAATATTATGTGTATACATATGCCCCCACTATAATCCCATCACATGTCACTAAGGTGCAATAGGGGACGGTGCTTTGACAAAGAACATAGTAACACACAATTTTGAGGGTAAAAAAAATTTGAACTATTTTAAATAAAAATTAACTAAAAGTAAATGACAAAAATGGAAATAAATGAAATGTAAATGTGATGCATACCTTGACTTACCTTTATCATTGGAAAGCTATCTTTTTTATTTTAGTTTTTGATTGTGGAGGGTGCAAAGAATAATTTTGAAAAAACCCATGAATACAAAACTAAATAGCAAAAATAAGCATAGGAAATCAAATATAACTAGTGCTATGTGAACAAGACATACTTAGATATTTGACAAGGTGGGATGACAAGTGTTATGTTAGACCAAATGACCAAGTCATAATTTGGAGTAAATTAGGTAACATAAAAGTGAAGGATACTAAAGTCCAAAAAATTGAAACAATAAGCCTTAAGTAAGAAAGGAAAACTCACCAAGTCAAACCAAGGATACATGTCAAAAAGAATGGTAGTAAAAAATCAATGAAAAATCAATAATAATCCCTAATTAAACAAATATGGGAAAGAAAAAATGGTAAAACAACATTGATGAGTGAGCAGTAACAAGCCTTAATAAATCATAAATGGAAAAAGGTGCATAAAAGGAAAAATAACATTAGTGAGTGAGAAATAGAAAGACATGAAAATATAAATGAACTCAAATGTACGTAAAATGGGTGGTACAACAATGAAAAATGGTAAAAATAAATCTTAGTATACCTAGACATGTAAATCCATGGTATAAATAAAATAATCCATAGTTTCTCAAATATATTATTTTGCTTTAAGGATAGATAAAAATTAAACAAAGTAGTGTTAGAATGTTTTTAATATGTGAAGAAGGAAGTATAGAAGAGGGAAAATAGATTAATAATCATAATTTTCCTATCAAGGGGGGAAATAAAATGGCTGGATGGAAGAATTAAGGAAAAACCAATGTAGAGGAACTCTTTATCAAAGGCAATATAGTAAAATTAGGTTTGTCAAAACAAGAAAACTATCGACCTTAAGGACTCTTAGCCACACAAGTCTGAGGTCAACAAATGAAGTATGTATATCATATCATAAAAGATATATACATGAAAATTAAAATGGACCTACCTTCCCACAACATGTTCCCCATTCCTTAGGACCCCTAATAGAGTTATTGGTCTATTGTAAAGATTGGGCACTTGCATGAGAAATTAAGAATCACCATAGAGTTTTTTTAATTCTCCTATTCCAATATGTTGGCCTATAGTACCCCAATGGACCTCATCTCTATTGTGAGGCCAACTATGGAGTTTGAGCTTAAATTGGAGATAGGAGATGTTCTTGGAATCACATCTTTGGTGTGATTTTAAATTTTGAGATTTGTATGTTACCTTTTGTATATAATTTATTTTTGTTTAAAATGATTTGGATTTTAAATTTTTTGATGTATTTTTCTATTCCTCCACCATAAATATTTGGAAAACCAAACATGGGTTCTAAGAGATGACTTTCATTTGAATACTTGGGACTTAGTTGCTAAGAGAGATAGCTTAGAGAGCATGTTGTTTAAGAGTCTCATAAATATAGGTGAAATAAAAGTGATATATTGACTTTGACCTTGTTTAATCCAATGTGGAGTGAAATTAAAATGAAATCAATAGGAATTAAACATGAAATAATTTGAATTACTTCAAATCACAAAAATGTGAAAAAGGAAAAAAAGGGTAAAATGACATAAAAGTATGATTCCTTATCATAAGAATGAGAGAAGTGTAGGAAAACATGATAACATATATTTGTTGTGAAAATTACATCTATCAAAAGAATATAAAATATAAATATGAGAATGAGGATCAATACTTGTAACCATTGTAAATCACACTCTAGGAAAGGAATGATAAAATGGTGATTTATGAGGAGGGCCAAGTCCTATCCATGGTCTTACACTACAACCCATAAAAGAGAAACCCATGAGGGTGCCCAAAAAGTATGGGAAAAGTAAATGGGATAAGAAAGAGATGGTATTTGTGAGGAAGGTTAGGTCCTATCCATGGTCTTATATTGTAATTTAAAAAAGAGAAACCCAAAGGGTAACAAAATGTCTGTCAAAAGTGAGAAAATAAAGAGGACTATAGTACATCATGAGAAATATTGGGTCTTATCCATGGTTTTAAAATGTAACTCATGAGAAAAAAGGGAAACCAAAAGACCAAAAATTAAGGAATAAATTTTTTGAAAGGATATAACTATTGTACAGAGTGAGACCCATGTGAGTATCCTAAAAAATGTGTTAGATAGATAGCATATATAAAGTATGAAAATAATGGAAGGATTTAGGTAGAATACTTCTTAAGTAATTATGTGTTGGTCAGATTTTATAAAATATGAGCTTCATTGGTTTGAAGGTAGTAGGTACTTGGACCAAAAATATATTTGACTAAATAAGGACCCCAACCATTTTTAGCCATATTTACCTTCTTTGTAATGAGTGTATTATAGTTTAAGGACAAGATCAACAACATTAAATATGCAAAATTTAACATGTTTATTATGTTGTTTGGAAATACGAGCCTTGTATTAGAGATTGTGGTGTGAAGCATAAATATAATGCTCATCAAGGAGATCAAGGGCATAAAGGTGAGATTCACATAATTATTCATTGGGAATGATACCATGAAGAGATATATGGAGAGAGGGAAGCTCAACTTCTAATATAAGGATTGACTCAAAACCATAGACTAAGGAGAATGGTGTTCCCTAGTGGTAGTACATATGCTAGTCTGATAGACCGAAATAACAGGTTATAAATGAGGGTGCTAATCCATATAAATTTCATGAATTGAATTTTAGAGAATTTTATTCAAAATTTTATTGGTGGACTCATCTTGGTCATTACATTGTAGATCATAGGGTGTGAAATTTTTTGATTAATTTTAAATTTAACACAGAGTTATTAGACATCTTTATTTTTAAAATTACTACCATTATTTGAAATGATAGTATGAGTGACACCAAAGTGACAGATGATTTGTTTGAGAATAAATTTGGAGATGGTGGTATTAAAATTAATAAGGGGTATAGCTTCAACCCACATGGTGAAATATTTTTTAGTTGTGATGATAAAGATATGCCCATATTGAGAGTAAGGTAATTTGCTAATGAGATCTAATCCCCACATGGAAAATAGCCAGGGAGATTCAATAGTTGTAATCTTGACTAGAGGTGAGTGAATTGGATCATCATGAAGTTATCAAGTATAATTTCTAGAAAATTCAATAACATCCTTTTCAATCTTGATCCAAAAGTATCCATACATATGCATTTATGGTTTATAGCATGCTCACTAAACTGGTGATCACAAATTCCCCCATGTGCTTATTTAAGAAGAGGAGGGACCTCATCTTGCATAACATAGTGGAGCAAGGTACCTTTAGCATTACAATAATAAAGTATGTTATATCTAAATAAATACTTAAAATCTTGTTTTTGAATGCAATTATTTTCACAGGAGTCTATGTTAGGAGGATAATTTTGGTGTTCTATAAATTGAATGATGTCTATATACCATGAACTTTTTTGAATGGTGATAGCCTCAATGTGGAAAATAAGTGAACCTTATGTTTGATTAAAATACAAATATTTTCTTATTTGTATAATAAAATTGGGATCAAAAATAACTTGGTGGGGATGAAAAAGATAAGTTTAAGAAGAAACAAAATCAAAAATAAAAATTTGATCTTGAGGGATAGGTTTGATGGTGAAATAAATGAAGTCTTTGGTGAGAGTAGTTATAATTTGATGATAAGAAATGAAATTATCACTTTTGCATTGGTAATAACCATTAACTTGGTGTAAAATGAGATGATAATCACATAAGGCATGCAATTATTTGATATCTAAATAAAGAATAACTCTCATGCTTAAGATTAGAGTTTCATACTCTGCCATATTGTTAATGATGTCAAATATTAAGTGAAAATCTAGAGGGATGATTTTTACAAGAGAACTTGTAAGAATACAACCTGCCCTAAATCTTTGAAGGTATTTAGCACCATCAAAGTGAAGGGTCCAAGTATATTCATATAAGTCAACATTAATTTTAGGAAGTTATTTTATAACTACTTTTGGTTTAGTAATATCATGGAGGATATTGTATTCATTAAGATTACTTACTTCCAAATTAGTAGTGAAGTTATGGAGGTAATATTTAAGTGATATGGATTCATTAAGACATTTAATATAGATAATATTATCATCAAGAATATTATCTTGAAGGACGTTAGTAGCTGGTACAAGAATTGTATAAAGTTGATTAGCTATGATTTGTCCTTATACAACTTTTTGAGCAATAATTTGGATATCAAATTCCATAAGGAGGACCATCCATTTGCCAATTTTATCTCTAGGAAGAAAGGATTTGGAGAAGAAGTGATGAAGGGGGTCAAAATTAATGATGAAATAAGTGGTATGATAAATCATGTAATGTCAAATATTTTTAGTGGAAAAATATAGGGCAAGGCAATCATTTTCAATTTTTTGTGTAACATTTTTCATAGTCGATGAGGCCTCAATTGATGTAATAGATGGCATACTCTCTTTCGGTATCATCTTGTTGGGTAAACGTTACCCCAAATAATATAGGTGTAGAATAAGTATATAAAATTAAAGGTTGATCATTGGAAGGAGGATGAAGTTTAGGTAAGTAAAGAAATGATTCTTTCATGTTATCAAAAGCTTTTTGACAAGAATAAGTCCATTCTAAAGCATTACCTTTATTAATAAGAGAATTTATGGAGTAGATATGATCAGCCATTTTAGGGATGAATCATCTAATTTCCCCAAGTTTGTTGAGATAAGTGTGAATGTATAGAATAGATTTAGGAATAGGAATGTTGATGATGACACTAATCATAGCAGGGTCAACATCTCTGTCATAAAGAGAGACTAGGAATCCTAACAATTTTCTAGATGTGACACCAAAGACACAAGTGTAGGGATTTAGTCTAACTTGATATTTGAGGAGATAGTGAAAAATGATGGCAAGACAGGAAAGATGAGTTTTATGATTTTTAGACTTATCAATGAGTTCATCCACATAGCTTTATATAATTTTATGGATAGTATCATGAAAGATGTAAGTCATTTTTCATTGATAAGTGGATTCAACATTTTTTAGGCCAAAGGGAATTTTAGCATTGTAATAGGTGCCCCATTCCATGGTGAAAGTGGTCTTATGTTGGTCCTTAGGAGTAATTTGAATTTGATTTTAGCCTAATAAGCCATCCATAAGGGATAACATTTCGTAACTAGCTATGGAATTAATAATGGCATGTATCAAAGGTAAAGGAAAATTATCCTTGGGATAAGTGAGATTAAGATTATGGAAATCAATGCAAATGTAAATGACCATAGTGACCTTTTTACAAATGGGAACTATGTTATAAACCCATTCAAAATAGTCAACTCATTTGATAAATTTATTATCAAGAAGTTTAATTATTTATTTGTGACATAAGGTGGAAACTTTAGGTGGAAATTTCCATTACTTTTAATGCACAAGTTTGTCATCAAGATAGTTGATTATGTTATGCACCAAAATTATAGGGTTAATACTAGATATGTTCTCATAGGACCAGGTAAATAGCTCATGATATTTATTAAAAATTATGCTAAAATTATTATATTCAGTTGGTGAGAGTTTGCAAGAAATTATAATTGGTTGAGGGCCTGATGGAGTACCATATTCAATGCAAGTAGTCTCTTCGATAAGGATATAATTGCTAGCTTAGAAGTGGTATGGTGAATTAGGTAAAGAATAAATTTGATTAGCTTTAAGATCAATGCTATTCTTTAATTCATTTTGGGAATTAGGGTGTTTAATTCCTAAACAAATTAAAGTTTGAGTAAGTGTAAATTAGTAATTAATGTGTCTCAATTAGCCTACTAATTTGTGTAAACATATATGTATTTTACCTTCTCTAAAAATAGTAATAAGAGTAAATAAATCAAACTTAGCTTATTCTAGGCTAAAATAGATAAAGCAAGGTCTATAAATGGTTATGTAGGGATGACATATTGTTGTAAATAGGACCTAGAACTCCATTTCTAGATTGGATAGGAGTGACAAACATAAGACACCCTAATACTTAGCACTATATTCCACTTTCCAACAATATTTTCCACTTTTATCATTATTTTCCTAGTGGTTTAGATTTTTTAGGTTCTACTTGGTAGGCTTGTGACACCATGTTAATAAAATATTAAACCCTAAATCTATGTATCTCTTGTTATGTGTTTAACTAAATATTCAAAACCCTTAGGAGTTCTTGTTACTTAAAATTTAGTATCAAAATTGGGAAAGAGAGAAGGGGTTAGTGTGTAAAGGATATGTTGATGTATTTCACACCCTATGTGTGGGTGCCTTGACTAGCTAACAATACACTAAAGAGGGATCAATGTAATGTAGTTCTCCCATATGAAATTCTTATTGTAATTATGTGATATATGCAACTAGATGTGAAACTAGAATGTAATATGGATGACTATGGACTAGTATGAGTGCTTGAATAGGCTTGAATTGGTCTTGGAAGGTTGTATGGAGAGAATAGGGAAGAGTGTTTGAGTGTACTTGATTGTATTATTTATTTTTTCTTATGAATGAGTGATGACCCTTATAAATGGACATTGAATGGCATTTTTATTAGGCTAATAATCATGGGTTATATGAGATTTTTATTAGGATAATATAGGAAAAGATAAGGAATGGGGAAAATTTTACCATTTAAGGCTAAAGTGAACTTGGAAAATAATGCCAAAAAGAAGACACCCCTAAGTTTTGGTACTCCTATCAAAGTTGGGTGCTATTATCTTAGGATGATGAAACTTAGGAGGATGGATCTAAGTTTTAGATGGATGCCTAGGTCTCAAAAATCTAAGTTTGAGGAGCTACGAGTGACTGGGAATCAATGAAAGTCTAGCCAAAAAGGGTTGAGTGAGCAAGAAAAAAGATCTATAGGTTGGGTGCTATTATACATGCCTAAGTCATCAAATTTCACATTTTATATGATTACATTTTCTGCCCTTTATTCTAGTGATGTAGCAAAGTTCATGAAATACTAGGATAAAGGAAAAATAGAAAGCATGCATGAACTTACTTGTAAGGGAAAATCTCATGAAGCTATGTGATGTTAGATATGCATAGAGAGAGCATGTTGTGATGTGTGAATATAAAAATAAAAACATGAAGTAGATAATTTATTATTATATATTAAATAAAAATAATAAAATTTAAAAGTTGAGTAAAGGAAGAGAGGAATAAATACACCTCATTGGGTAAGTGAACCAATATAAAACTTGTTATGATGTTAGATTATATTGAGCATGTGTTAAATCAATAATAATATCATGAATAGATTTAAGTGATCAGTTCCCCAGAATGTGGCTCAAGAATTTAAATGCTATCCCTTTCCCTCCATCATCACCAACTAAGTAAAGTTGATGAATCATGTGTGTGTTAATCAATGTCTAGACTGTATGTCCAATCCCTCTGAATAGGTGGCTCAAGAATATAAAGGCTAGCCTTTTGGCTCCATCATTTCCCCATGAAGTGAAGTTATAAAGTGATACCATTATAGAATAGGTGTCACATGAGATGGATCATGGCTCCCATGAATTTTATGGAAATATGACATTGTGTCATGGATAGTCGAATGTGTGTTAAAAACTAGGTCACTCTTGCCCATTTTGAAAGATAGAGATTATGCTTGTATGAAATCCACATCAAAACTAATGTACTAGGCTTATATAAAATCCAAATTGAGATCTCAGGTACTCAAAAGTATAAACTTGTATGAAATTTTAACTTGAAAGTTATTCCAACCACTTGTAGATGGAGTACGACATATAACTACTGAGAATTCTTGGAATAAACTGAACTTGAAAATAAAAGAAGAACAATGTGTTTCAAACATTTCCCCCAATCACTAATGTCTAAAGCATGGATTATGGTCTAGAAGTTATGACAACTGGCCAATCTAAACTAAAAGTGAGAACCATCATGTCACACATGATAAACCCCTATATTTAAGAAAATTGTGTTGAAACTACTAAATCTGAAGAATTTAAAAGTGCAAAAACTATCCCTAAACTAAACTTTTTACCTATTTCTAGAAACCCCGAGTGTTTTTCTACCAAGACAAGACAAAAAAACTATAAATACCACTTATTTTTATTTCTACTATCCATTTTTGGTGCAACTATCTAATGTGAAAGATTACTACTAATTTGAGATTGTTCTTATGTTTTTGTTCTAATTTGACTAGTTTGACCTCTAGATTATATGTTGATTTTTTTGAATCCTATTGTTTCTATTACTAGGAGGTTTTATATCTATGACGAAGCCCCTATTTGATGCCCCATCTTCTAAGGGTAGGAATGATAAACCTACAATGACTTCCCTTAGAATAAAAGAGTCCTACAAGTGTGTTAATCTGAATATGTATGTATGTATGTATATATATATGATATAAAATTTGATATTTGATAATATGTTTCAAGATATAGAAAGTGTTTGTACCAAGATATTTTCAGATCAATAGGGGTATGCCTAGATAGATATAACAATGTGAAATCATGTATAATATACTGAACTAGATCTAAAAATGTTAATTGTTAGTTAGAGGGATTGAGTATGATGTCCATCATCACATCTAAGAAAGTAAATAAAATTCATGAAATGGATCATGACATTTCACACATTTGAAAAATAGAAAGAAAAAAAGAAACAAGCAACAAGCATACTAGATGGGCCAAGGGGCCATGCAAACAAGGGATATGGGCACATGTCACTCAAACTAGAAATAAGCATGGAAGGCATGTTCAAATGCCACATACACATACAAGTAAAATAAATAAATTTGGAACATAAGCCATAGGCACATAGAGGAGTACAAACAAAGGACATTGGCAAATGTCCTAAGGCACACACATGAAAAAGAATCAAATGACATTGGAAAATATCCTAAGGAACAATAAATAAATAATCTAGAATTTAAAATTCAATCACATAAGCCATGCGAAGAAAGTAGAGAAAACATGTAATAATTGGAAAGAGACAAACACATCTAATTGAGAAAAGAAAATGTGAGAGTATAAAATACATGTGTAATATAAGACTAGGTATATGCTAAGAAATACACATGTACTAGATACTAGTGAGATGTCTATATAGTATTTGTTGTAAGATATAAAGTAATGTACATCAGAATGTTAAATCAGAGTGTGTGTTGTATAAATGATATAACCTAGATGGTGTAGTCATGTAGAAGATGCCCCCAATAGGTGTGTATAACAATGTTTGTCTTGAATGTAGAAGTAGGAATGTCCCCTCTATGGGTAGAATGAGGCAATCAAGTAGTTGGATGTCACTACACACACTGAAAGAAGATCAAGTGAATAATTATAATATAGAAAATTGACATAAAATAGCATGAAATAGAAAGTGTAAGTCCTAGTATGATAGTATTGATGTAAAGCATGGATGATGCTTACAATAAAAATATTTTTGGAATTTTTTGAATGTTTTTGTATTTTTTTGACAATATTTGAAATATATACAAGAAGGAATAAGAAGAAATGATACTAACCAATGAGTCTCAGGTTGCACTCCATATCTTGGTGTCTTATGTCAAACAACTGAATCATGTGTGATCATAAGGTATGAGTGTATGACTATGATTATGAAGCTAAAATGTTTATATTTTTTAACTACTCTAAAATATCTAAAGTGGAAACTAAATGTGGGGTCCCCCTATGACTCTAAGTAGTGGATATAATTGTAGGGCTCTTAGGGACCCATCTGTAAGTAGGAGATGCTCTATGAATAGGTGTTCTCTATGTAGCTATATGAGACTACAATGTAATTACTCTAGGTGTGAACACTATAGATAGAAACTATCTAGAATCTTTAAACTATGGGGGTGTATGAACCCTTTGTACTAGTGATGGATTTTGTAACTGTGGCTGAATCAAAAGTTGAAGTTATACTAAAACTAGAGTGTAAAATGAAATAGATGGAAGAACTAGAACTGGTAATTGTAAGCTAGTAGATGGCTCTAAAGTGGGGAGTGGTGACTCATAAGGAGCTCCACCAACTTTAATAACCTAATTATTGTGAATGAATTTCATTCTCCTACAAAATATATAAGGTACTACCTTGTGTATTTGAATCCATGGTTGACCAAGTAGTATGTTAAAAACTCCTACACTGGGAACTATAGTGAATGGTGTGGCCACATGTGTAGGACCAACCTATAGTGGAATTACTATCTCACATAATTAAATTTGAATATGCCCACTAAAACCACTAATAACTATATCAATTAGAGTGATATCCTACTCTAAATAACCTAGATGCTATAATAGTGTGAAGGTGCACATATTAAGATTGGAACCATTGTCAATGAGTACATTATGGATAGGTTGATTCTGGATATGCGCTTTGATAAAAAGTTCATTATAACTTGTATCATCCTCCATAATATCCTAATATAAAATATATATGTAAGGCTTGTCTATAACTCTAGACTCATACACACCTATCATACCTCTTAAAGGATGTGCTTCAACTAAAGGTGCCTAGAATGTAACTGGTGGAGGATGTGTATGTTATGTATGATGAACATCTGATGTGTCCTCTTTATCTTATTTTGAATGATATGAAAATGGATCTAAAAATATTTTTATAAGATTTATCTTGTGTTGGCTTTGTCTTTGGAGGCTCAATTAAAGTACCCACATAAATTACATCACCATCCATCAAGTCATATATCTTATGTCAAAAATTGATGCATCTATTTATGGTGTGGCATAGTGGCCCTATGAAAATAAAAAAAATGCATGTTGATCATATATCCTTGTGGAAAAGGCTTTGTTGGATCTTCTTGCTAAATAGGTGGGAGAGTGATGATGTTGGATTCTAACAACAATTTTAGAACTCTGGCTGGAGAAGAACTATCAAATTGGTAAATGTACATTGAGGAAGTGTTGATAAAAACCACACGTTGAGGGGGATCTGAATCTGTATTGACTATTGGCTGATTATGATTCTTGTTGTCACTAATTTTGACCTTGTAGGGGACTTTACTATTACTAATTATTATTGTGTTTAGATTACTTGAATACTTGAGTTTTCCCATTGAGATTAACTTGACTTCTCTTCTCTTAAGTGTATGACATAGTTTAGTTAAGGAAGAGAATATTTTAAACATAATATGTGCATACAATGCTAGTAGAAGGCTCTATTTGAAGATGTCTTGTAGTTGTTGATCATCCATGGGGCTAGTTAGCTTATCCAAAATACTCTTCTATCTAAGAACATAATCTATGAGACACTCATTTGAATTTTTTTCTATTGTGAAATCTATGCATATGAAACCTTATCACCAATGTTGATAATTAAAGGTGCTAGGAACATGTCTACTAAAGGATTGAAAGATATGACCAACTGATTTGATATACTATAAAACCATTATAGATCATAATCCTTTAGACTCCATGGAAAGAGTTTGGTAAGTAACCAGTCATTGGGTACATAATCTAAACATGGTGCATGAAAATCTCTCAAATGTGTCTCTAGATCACCCTTTTCATCATAAAGACTAAGCTTGGGTTAAATAAATCCTTGTGGCAATGGTTTAGAAGTAATATGATGTGCCAATGGTATATGTAGTAAAGTAAAATTATCCAATGCCTACATAGATCTAGTGGTACCTTACTCAAAATTTTACACCTTAGATTGAAGAGATCATATCTTTTTTATAAGGGTTGAAACATTAGGAGATAGGGATGTACTATCTACAATTGGTGGTATAGAGGAAGGTTGGGATACTATAGGGGGTTGTTGAGACATAGTCACCCTAGTAGTGTCATTAATAAGTGGTTTCTTGGTGGTTTTATAAGATTGTCTATTTGTTAATTTTTATTTTTCTTCTTGTAAAATTCTAATCATGTCATCTTGCATATACAGATGTTTGGTTAAGAGTTCTTGAATTTCTCTTTTATCAGTTTCATCAAAACCGATATATTGAGCCATTGGTAAAGTAGGAAAACAATTTCAAATGTGTTTGAATATTTTGAAATATGTTATAATAGACCAAGTGATAGAAATATAAATTATTGAATATAAGAAATGCAAAGTCAAAAAAAATAGTGATTTGGAATTTGGGCAAAAAAAGATACTAAGCTATCAAATATGTAAGGTGATACCTCAACAAGTAAAAAGGAGCTAGTCTATGTAACTATGAATTTTTTAGGAATATTATTTGCAAAATACTTTGAACTTTGGAATTTGAAATTGATTTTTTAAATTAGATATGAAACTATTTTTTTATAAAATGATGTGAAAAGTACTAAAAAATAACTGAGAATGTATTTGATGTAACTAGGGTTAAAAAGATTTTTATTTACTATAGTATTATAATTTAAAAAGTTTGTTATGAATTTTTAGAATTTAGCTTGAAAAATTTAGGAAAAATATGAAAATATTTCTAAAATTAGCAATAGATTTTTCCTAGTGGTTTGAAAGTGTTTGTATCTAAATAGGGCCTGGTATGTGCAAACTAGGGTTTTAGGTCAATTTATTAAAAATATATCAATTAATTTTTAGTTTTCTAATTTTTAAATTTAGAAAAAAATAAGAAAAAATTTCTAAAAAATCCAAAAATAATTATCCCTAGGGTTTCTAAGGTTTTTGTGTGAAAATTCAAAGTAAGTCAAATTCACCAAATGTTTTATTCTTTTTGGGAATTAGGGTGTTTAATTCCTAAAAAAATAAAGGTCTGAGTACGTGTAAATTTGTAATTAATATGTTTTAATTAGCCTATTTTTTTGTGTAAATAGATATGTATTTTACCTTTTCTAAAAATATTAAGAAGTGTAAAGAAATCAAATTTAGCTTATTTTGGGCTAAAATGGATGATGTAGGGTCTGGAAATGGTTATGTAGGGATGGCAGACTATCATAAATAGGACATAAAACATTGTTTATAGATTGGATAGGAGTGTCAAACTTAGGATACCCTAATAATTAGTATTATAGTCCACTTTTTGGCACTATTTTCCACTTCTGGCACTATTGTCCACTTCCATCACTATTGTCTTGGTGGTTTGGCTTTTCTAGGTTTTGCTTGGTAGGCTTGTGACACCTTGGCAGTGAAATATTAAAGAGTGTTTGAATGTACTTTCTTTTATTATTTATTTTTTCCTATAAATGAGTGTCAACCCTTCTAAATGGACATTAAATGGCCTTTTATAGGGAAACCAATGATCATGGGTTAGATGATCTTGTATTAAGCTGATAGCAAAAAAGATAAGGAATTGGGAAAATATGATCATTTGAGGCTAAAGTGAACTTAAACAATAGTGACAAAAATGAGACACCCCTAAGTTCTAGCACTCCTATCCAAGTTGGGCACTATTGTCCTAGGAGAATGAGACCTAAGGGGATGGATCTAGGTTTGAGAGGGATACCTGGGTCGTGAAAATCTATGTTCAAGAAGCTATAGGTGATTTGGAATCAGTAAAAGTCTAGTCGAGAAGGGTTGAGTAAGAAAGAAAGAAGACCTATAGGTTGGGTGCTATTAGATGTGCCTAAGCCATCCAATTTCACATTTTATATAATTATAGATAGTAATGAAGTTTTTGAAATAGGGGGTTTTGTTTTGAAATTCCCAAGTTTGTGATGTTGTCAAGGAAGTTGAGGTTCTTCGACATGAAGTATTTCAAGGATAACTTCATCGCTAGGCAAAGTAGGAAGAAGACCATAATAATCAATGTCTACTTTGACATTAAGAATTTGATTACCATGGCTATCATATTTAGAATGTATCTAGTAGACATCAATGGCCTTAACATCTAATGTAATTTTAGGAGGAGGAGAAGTAGATAAATCAGATGGGTTTGGTTTGTTGTTAGTTTCTTTAATGGGGGAAGGATCGGATATAATCATGGGATCTATAGGTAGTAGAGAATATGCAAGAATTTCCATAGGTTTAGAAGGAAGGATTTGTTCTAACACCCAAGGAGTATCAAGAAGTGGAGAATTAGTAGGAGGCATATGACCTTCAAGATCTAATTCATGATCCATAGAAATGGTATGAACATCCTAGTTAAAATCATGGATTTGAGCTAAGGTTTTATTATAATGTTAAACATCCAAGTCTCAAGATTTATTCTGGGACATTATGTAATTATCATCATATGTGTGAGAAATTTTACATGCCTAGGATTTAAGAGGAGTTTTAGAAGGTGAAATCCCAATGTTATTAAATGTACATGGAGACATGATGGGAGGAACTTGAAATAATTTGGCCACTATATGATCATTGGAAGTGAAGGTATATTCTTGTAAAGAAGGTTATTGATATTTCACAAAGAGGTAAAATTAATGATCTCATCAATGAGGGGAATATTATGGTCCTGATGTAATAAAGAAGGAGGAAGCCACTCTAAAATATAGGGAGGTAGCTTGGTAATATTATAAGTATATTACAAATAATTAGGTTCATCATCACCTGAATCAACAAGAATGACTTGTAAATTAGGATTGATGTTGATGAACTCAATTAAAGGATCATTATTGATCTTAGGAATGGTAGAAATATGATAGTGATATTCTAGATTAGGGAATTAAATACTCCAAGGGTTGGGATCAACCTCATGCTTATACCATTTTCCATTATGTAAGAATTTGATGCATTGGCTATCAAAATAAGTGATGGAACTAATTCTATGATTCCATGGGTGACCAAGGAGTATATTATAAGATAAGTTAAAATAAAGTACCATGAACTTATTTCAAATAGTCTTAGGTCTGACTGTTAGGAAAAGATAAATACAACCAAGTGGCTTTTGATTAGTTTTATCAAATCCACAATAGGTAAGGTAGGTTTGTTTGAGATGATCATTTTTATAACCAAGTTTTTGGATAAGCCAAAAAGATATGAAATTAATAATAGAGCCTTTGTCAACTAAAAATTTATAGATAATGGTAGTATTAATGGCTATTTTAATGAATTATGGTAGATCATTGGCATGAGAAAGGATTTAATCATTAATCATGTCTTCATCAATAAATTCAATAGATGTCTTGGAAGAAGGACACACAGTTTCAATGGTATGTGAATTAGAAAATTGAGGTTCAATAAAAGGTGGTTATTCATATATAGATGATGGATCTTCAATTTCTTATAATTATTGCATAAGGAACTTGTGATGATAGGGGGAAGTATGAACCAACTCCATAAGTAGAATCTTGCAAGATATAGAGTCAATTTATTCAAGAAAGTTCTAATTGGATTTAGAAGAAGAACCAATATGATGTTTAGGAGGTAAGGTACATTTTGAAGGAATTTAATTTATTGGGGGTTTAGAAGTAGGAGGCTATTCCTCTTGGGACTTAGAAGCTAGATTAGTGGTTGTAGTATCTTTGATATTTTTTTCTTCCAAATATGGTGTCTTAGGTTTGGTGATCAGATCTTTGGGAGCTATCTTGTGATGATAATTGACCTTAGAAGTGTGAAAATATTGAGAATTATTGTAATATTGGTCATAATTGGCATTGATGGAATAAACATCCTTAGTATTTTTTTGATTATTAGTTGTGGAAAAAAGGTTTTTGGTTATTAGAATAAGATTTAGAAACCTGTCATTTTTGAGAACTGATAGTGTACTCTTGATGATGAAGGTTGATCAAATATTCATGATTAAATTAATCATCAAACATGTAGGAGACATAAAATTTATTGAGCCCTCTACAAGATTCATGGAAGTGACCAATGTCATCATAGAACCAAAAAAATTAATTAGCGTCGAACCACTTAGCAAGATTTTTGGGATAAGTAAAGGGTTTAGATGGTGCTAAGAATTGTTTCATTTGATGTACAGTGAGTGGTATGTGACAAGATGAAGGAATGTTTGCTTTGTTAATTCCTAGTTTGGTTTGTGGAGTATTGGTAGTGATAACATTATTAGATGTTTGAAAATATCCTTTAATAAATTTAGGATTATGTTTGAATTGCTTCATGATAAATTCTTAATGTTTATCCTGGTCAAGAGCTTCATTTAGTGTTTGGGGAGTAAAAGTTCAAATCTTTTATTGAAGAGGAGTTAAAGTAGTGATAAAGAGTTTGAACGAGTTATCATTAGTCATGTTATGGTTAGATTTATGGGCCAAATATTTCCATCATTTGATGAAATAATGATCTGAATTAGTGGGAGATTGCTTAGCATTGATGAAGAGGCTAGGACAATTTTTAGGAAGACCATTATGTTGAAACTCTTTGACTAAAGAATTGACTAAATCCTCATGTTCCCAAATGGAATGTTGAAAAAGTTGGTTGTAACATTATAACACATTGATAATGAAGGTTTTAACAAATATTTTAGTTGTGATGAAAGTATTTGTTTGTATCCACTCTTTGTAAAGATTGCCAGAGGTTTTGAGAAAGGATGTATCGCCTTTAATCCCATCATACTTTATAGTTGGAGATATGTTACCAATATCAATTGACATAATGAAGGGAGTTAAAGGCTCATTTTGAATATTTTGAAGCATTTTGTTATTCATTAATTGTTTAAGAATAACATTTATTGAAGCATCTCTAAGAGGTGGAGGAATGAAATTAGGACTAGCTTGAGGATATATAGTCAAAGGTTTATTATCCAAATTCATCAAATGACAATGTAGTTGAATCATTTGAGATGTGTTATAATTTTGTATTACATTCATTTGTTGTATGACTTGTGCATGAATTTGAGTTATATCAATTTATGTGTTGATGTTTGTAGGAGAACTCTTTGAATTGGTATTAAGGGGAGGGTTATTAGAACATGGATTATTGGTTAGAATTATTTCAATTTATCCTATATTAGTTTAAAGAGTTTGTAGATGAGAATTGTATTGGTAGGTATATAAAGGATTAGATCTACCTACTTCATATTGAAGTGTGATTTTCACCATGTTACAAGTCACGGATGAAGGGAAAAGGTGACCCAAGAGTGATGGTTCTCTTAGGAAGAAAAGAGAAGGAGAAATGAACAACCCATATAGTATCTACATGGATTCAATTTATCCAAGAATATTATGAAACGGGACTTCATGATCACTTGAGATAAATGAATAAAATTCCAAGGAAGAAAAATAGATAACTAAGTTAGATAGAGAATAAAATCAACAATAGTACAAAGTTTGTTGGGTCAACATAGTACTAAAAATTAGGGAAAATAGATCCTGATAAGAGTATAGAATCTATTGGGTCAACCTAATACTATTATCTAACTAGAAAAAGAGATGTAGGGTTAACTAGGTCAACCTAGTATTATAGGCAAGGGAGAAATAGTTTGTGAAAGATTATGTCAAATAGAATGAGTGTGTACTAAAAAAAAGGAGGAATATAGCAATGTACTTTGAAGTAAGAAATTAAAGGAAACACACAATCAATTGGGTCAATGAGGATGATCCAATTAAGGTACATAACACAAATCCTTGCACTAATTTTATCCAATATATTTTTTTTCAATATAATATATAATTGAGCAAAGAGCAAGTAGTCAAATTAGAAAGTAAATGCTAACTAAGAGGTCATCCTAAATGTTGTTAGATTATTAGACTATGATATGAAGTGGGCTAAAATTATGGAAGTAGAAAAAAATCTATGGATGGTTTCAAGACATTTAGGATGAAAAGGATCTATGTTGGCAATGGTATTGAGGCATACCACCTCACTTCATAAACCAAAATAATAAGGGTGTCAGGTGCTTTGTTAATATATAACATTAACCATGTGTTTATACTTGGCCATAAAACCAAGTCAACTTCCCCCTTGGTTATGAAATACAATTATTTAGGCTTTGGGTAGACAATTATGTAAATGTATTTTAAGATTATGTGATCTGATAGTGTGTGCAAAAAAAATAGTGAAACTAAATAGTGCATTTTAAAACCAGTTAATTAGACTATGTGATCTATTCTAAGCATGCAAGCAATTGAAAGTGAAAGTGTGAGATAATTACTAGCATATAGATGTTAATTTCAAATTTAAAATACAACATAGTGTCAACTCAGATGATATTATATGTAGTGATTATAAAACAAAGTTGATAGTGTCGCTACTATACTAATAAAGTAAGAGTATGTTAAGAACTATGTCGATAGTGTTGACCTAGTCTTGTATATAGAATATAGAACTAAGTCAACCTAGTCTATTATGTTTTAGTATTTTTCTTTTTATTTTTGACATCGACATCGATTCAAATGGATCGATGTCAATTTTATGTAAAAATATAAATTTTAAAAATAGGGTATAATAATGACCTATATTATTGATAAAATAATAAAAATTAAATGTAGAATAGTGATAGATAGACACAAAAGACTATAGATTCCAAAATATGAAATAATTTTAATATGATACTAACCTTTATATCTAAAAACAAACTTGACAGGATGAGGTAAAGAAACTTCAAAAACCTTTGATAATATCTCAATCAGAGGTTCCATAAGATAGCAAGATGTTGATGACATTTGCACATAGGTTTTAATGAGATTTTGATAGAGTTTCAAAGTCCAAAAACATAATAACAATCCTCTTGAGTGAAATAGGTTTGCTATGAATATATGGATCGATGTTGATCTAGGAGAATTGGTGTTGATCATGAAGGATCGACGTCAATCAACCTAATTTGGTTAAAAGTTGTCTTGGGTTGTTTCAAACCATGGGACAAACTAAGTAAATGGAAAACTAAGTTGTTTGCATGTGTTTTTGATGTGGGTAAGTTGTTAGGGGGGTCATTGGGATATTAAATAGGTTTTTTTTTTTTTTTAAGATTTTATGGTTAGAAATGGTAAAGAGGGGTTAATTACTATTTAACTATAGTAATTAAATATAATTAACCTATGTGGTAAAATTAAATGGGTGGGGTGAATGTAATTATTTAAAATAATTATGAATGGGGGGCCATTATTCTATAAATAACATAGTAATGTGTTGACACACCCAGTTAATACACAAGGGTGTATAAAACTAGCATCTACATGTTCTATAAGTGTAGTTTTTAAGACTACAAACTATGAAAAATAGGATTTTAATAAATAACAAAAATGATAGAGAAAGAGAGAAATGAAGCTTGGTGGGTTTGAAGATGTAGAGGAAAGTGAGATTGTAATTTAAGTACCTTGAGTATTACCTAAAAATTCTACCATGTCAATGGGGTCGACCTAATTCTATAGTTCCTTATTTTGTTGAAGGATATGAAGATGACTATATTGGTCTAGCAAACCTAGTATGTTTTTTGGAAGATATATCAAATACTATACCATCCTGGTCGACTAGTATGTTTTCCAGAAGGTGTGAATATGATTATACCATCTTGATTGACCTAATATATATTTTGGAAGTCCATAAGAGTACTATATTAACCTATTTAGCCCAATAGCCTATATAAAAGTGAAAACCTTTATGATATTGACCTATTTTATTTAGTAACCTATATGTAATGAAGATTTACATAAATAGATTAGAGTCATTTTGATGAAATAATGTGTTAAACTTACACATAGAAGTTAAAAACTTTATTAGTCCTATCAACCTAGTATCTCAAATATAGAAAAATAATAAATGAAATGTTAAAATAATAATAAAAATGTGAAATAAAGATTGCAAGGGCTAGTTTCATGTTGGGTTCAATAGAATATATGCAATTATAAATTCATCATTTCTATAAATCAATCCTATCTCAGACAAGATAGATCATACTTACACTTCTAATTGGGGATATATATTATATGATCAAGAACATGACCATGATGTGGATCTACAAAACCTAATTAGTGGATCTCTTATCATAACAAACTATACTAGGGTGGGTTCCAAATATTTTAGTCAATCACAATCATTTAATAACCTTAACTAAGCCCTATGTTTTCATATTCACTATACTAATAACAAGTAAAGAAAATAAATCTAATCTAGTTCTCACCAAATCTTGTGGCACAATATGGGGGTTAGTGTTAGTAAACAAGAAAATGTGTATAGGAGAATATCAATTAAGCTATGTATGAGTAAGACCCTAATACATGGAGAATAAGAGTAATATTATTTAAATCTAATACTTATGTTGCTTCTATCTACTAAAGAGAGGATAAAATTTTGATAATACTTACCTAAAAGATTAACCTGTTGAGACTCAATCTCTCCCTTAGCCAATGGGGATTTGTAATAAGTTGTTTTGGTTTGTAAGGATCATTAATAAATTCCAAATCATCCCAGACTTCTTCACAAGACTAGACTATCTAATTAGAAACCCTAAGCTAAGACTCTTCAAGTAGAATGGTGGAAGAGTAGATTATAAATAAGCACAAGTGAATTATAACTCTTGATCATTAGTAAATAATGATGAAATGATCTTGTATATATAGGTAAATTTAACCCTGAGACTTTTTAAAAGTTTTGGTCAACAAGGTTGACCTAGTCAACTTAGTACTATTATAGACAAAAATCCACTAGGTCACATGCTAGGTTGGCCAAGACCTAACCTAGACCCTGAATGAATTTCACCCATAAGAGTATAGGGTTGACCTAGTCAACCTAGTAATATTAACTATTGAAAGGGTTTTTGGGTGAGGAAAATAGGGATGGAAGGTGGGAAATGATTGGAGGAGTATAAAAATAGGAGTAATATCTTAGGGGAATGTTTTAGGAGATGGTTGGGTTGGTAATAAATGTCAATAAAGGACAACAATCCTATGAACCACCAATGGTCTATCAACCCCTTTCTTAGTGCAACCTTTAAAGTGTGCACTCAGAGAGATTAAGTCTCAATGGGTTCTTACAAGATAAAAAGCATCAATATTTAATAAAAGTTAAAAATATTATCTTATATAGAACCTATTCAAGTATCTTTGTCATCAACTATTCATCTGTATACCCAATAGGTTCTTATTTAGGTATCCCTATTGGAATTAAATAATTATTATTTATGTTTGTCATATTAGTTTTTTTGAGAAATATCCATTATCATCCTTGTTGTATGCCTCTTAATACATAATTCATAAGCATCCTCTCTATCTATAAAAATGTAGTCATGTGAATAACACCATTACCATAATTATCCTTTATTCTTCTTTTACGATCTTTGATATGTTGCGATATCCTCCCATAGAAATCCTAGTGTTTATACCCTACTAAGCTAAAATGAAAGTGTGATCTATGTTTTGAATATCTAATAATTTTAATCCATATTTGTATTGTTGTCTACTATATTTTAAGAGTTTTTAATGGAAACCCTTAGTCTTGTTGATATATAATTAATTTCCATACTCTTAGATAATTGAAAATATATCTTTTAAATAATTTATGCTTTTATAGTCCATACATATTGAATAAATAGCTTTTGGAAGAAAACTATTTTTTTATCTAACTTGACATTTCAGATCACTACATATGATCCTTTATTACTAGAATAACTCACTGATAAAGGATCATGAGTAGTGATACAAAATGTCAAGTTAAATAAAAGGCATAGTTTTCTTCTAAAACCTATTTATTCATGATCTATCTTTTTTTTTTACCAATTTTTAGACCCTTGTTTAGGAAGGTAAAAAGGAGAAACATTATTTCCCTTTATTTTGATAATTGTGTGGTCAAGATAATACTAATAATTTCCAAATTTATTCAATGAACTCTTCATTTACTCTGATTACATGGGCATAGGTTTACCATTGATATCTCTATAGTCATAAGGGGAAAATATATCTACAATCCTCTGCATTTGTTCTATAAACTTGTCAATGTGGAAGATATGAAAGTCATGAAAAAATATAGTATCTTCATTCCTTTATCACCATTTAGATTATATTATGGGGTGATTTTAGCACATATGACATCTAATAATTAAGACATCATGTAAAATTAATTACTTGGTATCTTTTGAGACACCCATATTTTGTTTCAATTTCTAACTGATAACTCCCTAGTAGAAGGAAATTTATTATCATATAGTATCATTGATAATAAATGGACCCAATCATCATCTAAATATTCTATAGTTTGGGATCCATATATATTATTCATAAGATCTATAAAAATCTTAACTCTTGGCCTAAATTCCATGATGGGAAGGTGTTTTAACATATTTGGGAATAATGGAGTTCTATTCCTATTTTATTTAAGGGTCTGGATTAATAAATACAAAATATAGCAATAAATACAATCCCAATTTATGAAACTATTTGTCTTTTTCACCTTTCTAAAAATAGAAATAAATAAGAAAAAATATAACTTATATAGAAAATAGACTGAGATGGCTAATACAAAGGTTAAAAATGGTTGTGTGGGATTGGGAAGATGTCATAAACTTGAATATAGATTTTATTGGGAGAAAGGAGATGAGCATCAAAATGTGGATGCTTTGGTGTCCAACACTATAGTTCATTCTTATTGTTGTTATCCAAACTAATCATAGAGACATGAAACTTTCTAGGTAGTTGTGTTGTGTCTATGTGAGTGTGCCTATGAAAAATTGAGCACTAGTTGTTGATAGAACTCACTATGGAGCTAATTTTGTCTTTAAACCCTAACTCTCCATCATGCTTGATAAAATGACTTTTGAGTCATTTGAGAAAGAGGGGGTCAGTGTGAAAGTTGTACTAAACTTGCAATCCACACCTCTTGTATGGCCACATACCAAAACTCTAAAGAAGGATAAATCCATATGTAGTTCTCCAACCTAGTGTGCTTTGTACAATAGTGTGATGTAGATGAAAATGCTAAATTGATAGTGTTTAATTTGGCTAGGGATTGGTATGTGTATTTCAGTAGGTTTGTATCTATATTGGGTGACTGTGTGTAAATAAAACAAAGTTTTCCTTAGTGCTTTATTTGTATTCTCGCTTGTTTTGTAAGTTTGGTCACCTCCTTTGTAAATGAGCTTTGAATGGGCTTTTATAGGGAAAAAATTATCATGAGTCAGATGTATTCATGCTAGGATGACCTAATTAAGGATAAGGACTAGATGAAAATGGCCATTGGGGCTCAAAATGCAAATTTATAAGACCACCAAAAATGGGACACTTCTCTATGGGGAGCTATAATCTAAATATGACACTCCTATCCTATAGGATCAGGACCTAGGGGAATAGGATTAGTATGGGGAATATTATTTGGCTAAGGTGGAATGATCATTTAGAAGGTTCCTAATAATTGAAAATGATCAAAAGGTGTCTAGAAGGGTTTCTAGAGCATGTAAAAAGTACCTATATATGGGGTGTCTCAAGCCACACTCAAATTACCAATTTGGACATTTTATATGACTACATTTCCCTCACTTTATTGTAGTGATGCAAGAAAGTGAAATAATAGGATAAATGAAAAGTATAAAGCATACCATAACCTACCTATAAGGGTGAAGCCCATGAAGATGTGTGATGGTGAGTGTGAATAGAGAGTACATTATGAAGTGTACATCTAAAAGAGAAAATAAAGAGTAGATTAGTTCTTACTAGACATGCTATGTCTAAAATAAGAACATAAAAAGGTTTGGTAAAAAATAGAGGAAGAGAAAGGAATGAATACACCTCATCGAGTATGAAAACCAATGCAAAACATGATGTGATATTGAGTGATGCTGAGTGATGTTGGGTATGTGTTGTACCAAGAGTAATATCATGAATAAAGTTGAGTGCCCAATTCCCTAAGGGTGGCTCAAGAATATAAATGTTGGCCCTTTGGCTCCATCATTTGCCACTATCTATTGAAACTATGTGATCATGAATGTGTTAATCGATGTTTAGACTATGTGTCCAATCCTTTTGTGAAGGTGGATAAAGAATACAAAGGCTAGCTATTCCTTTAGATCCATCATTGCCCAATAAGTGTGAACTATGAACTGATATTAGTATGAATGTGTGTCATATGATATGGTTCATGAAGCCCATAAATGCTCTATAATCTAAAAATGTGGTGTGTATAGCCAAATGTGTACTGATAACTAGGTCAATCTTGGCCACTCTAAAAGGTGGAGATCAGGCTCATATGAAAGCCACTCCAAAACTGAGAACTAGGATTATATGAAATCCACTCCAAAATGATGCCAACCACCTACAAATGGAATAAGGCATGAAAATACTAAGAATAACTATGTAATACAATGAACTAGAAATAAAAGAAGGCAAATGTGCATGCACATTACCCCTAACCATTGGTGTCTGTAACATGGATTCTAATCTATAAGTTATACCAACTACCCAATCTAAAACTTTAAGTGAGAGCCATCATGTCACAAATGATTCCCCTATATCTAGATAATATAAACAAAAGTATATTGAAATTGCTTGATCTGAACTAAATTATAGCTAATAAAACTCTAATTGACCTTACCTTTTTATCTATTTCTAAAAATTCTATATTTTTGGTTGTTTAGATAGGAGCACCAAAAAGTGGACACTTTGTTGTAGGGTGTTGTAGTCCTGGGGAACTCTTATCTTTTACTATTTTTGATGGCTATTCTATATTCATCCCTATTTTTTTGGTCTATTCTATGTGTTTTGAATTTTGATTGATGTTTTGAGTGTTCTGAAAACTAATTTTGATCGGTAGAGGTCTCTAATCTCTATGACAAAACCCCTATTCATTTTCCCTTCTTTTAAAGGTAGGAAAGAAGACCTTGCAATGACTTCCCTCAAAATAAAGATCCCTACAAGTGTCTTATGTTGTGAAATAAATTATATATCAATGATGATAAAAAATATGTCTCAAGGTATAGCATAGTTTGTGTTGGATATTATTAGATCAATAAGGGTATGCCTAGATAGATGTAGGAATGTAATAACGTGTACAATTTACAAAACTAAAATTACAAATTTGCTTAATTGTCAAGGAGGGATGGATAATGATGCCCGTAATGGCATCTAAGAAGCAAAGATAATGTATGATGTGGATCATGGCATTGCAAATAACTGAGAAGAAAACAAGCAAATAAACACACAAAGCAAAAAGAAAGAAGCATATAAAAGAGGCTAAGTGGCCAAGAAAATAAGGGACATGGTCACATGTCACTCAAAATAGTAAAATAAAGCATATAAGGCATGTTAAAATTCCCACATACACATACAATTACAAACAAGAAAGATTGGCATGAGGGTTTCTAGCACATACAAGATTACAAGGAAAGGATATTAGCAAATATCTTAAGGCACACACAAGTAACAAAATAGGAACTGATAAATGTAATCAGATCTATCTACTCAAAGAAAGAAAGGAATTATTGTAAATGTTATAAATAATATCACATGTAATTGATCAAAGAAAGAAATGAAAGTATGCAAAACATATAGTACAAGACTAGGTAGATGTTAAGAAATACACAAGTGTTATATACTAGTGAATGTCGATAGAATAATTTGTGTAAGCTAGTAAGTAATGTACATAAACATGATAAGTAGAGTGTGTGGTATAGGAATGACATAACCTAGATGGTGTAGTCATGTATAAGATTCCCCTAATGGGTAGATAATTTGATGTATGTATCAAATGTAAAAGTAGGATGCCCCCCTCAATGGGTAAAGTGAAGTAATCAAGGATCTAGGTGTCACTACACACACTCAAATAATATCAAGTGAAGCATGGTAATCTAGATAAATCAACAAACAATAACATAGAACAACAAAATGTAAGTCTATCATGGTAGTAGAAATGTAAAGCATGGATAATGTGTATAATTTAATTTTTTTTGGTCTTTTGAGTTATTTGAATGTTTTTATATTTTGACATGTTATATTATATTTGGTATTTTGAAATAATCTATGTAAAAATAAGCAAAAAGACATTTTGTACAAGTAAAATGAGAAATTATGTACAAGAAAGACTAAGAATAAATGATACTAATTGATGAGTATCATAAGATACTCCCTATCATGGTGTTCTATATCAAGGAGAGGGATCATGCATAATCATGAAGCATAATGCAAGTGCTGAGACTATGACTTTGAAATCTATGTATGTTGTAAGTGCTCTAAAATATCTATAGTGGAAACTAACTATGGGGTCCCCCTGTAACTCTGAAAAGTGGATGCAAATGTGTGATCTTAGTGACCCATTTGGTAGTAGAAGAATCTCTCCTAAAAATGTGTTTTATGTATAAAGGCATGAAACCTCAATGATATTACCCTAGGTGTGAATATTGTAGCTAGACATTGTCTAGATTTCTAAAATATCATTGATGTATAGTTCATTATAAGAGAGGCCTTTATGGAAGTGTAAGAACTCTTTGTGCTGGTGAGGGAGGCCTCGACTATGTTTAAACCTCAACTAGAGGAAGAACTATAGCTAGTGGACGAGTTGAAATTGGTGACTATAGAGTAGGAAAATGGATCTAAAGTGGGGAGTGGTAACTCATATAAAACTAAACAAATTATAAAAACCTAAAGTATCATTCTAAATGGAACTAGTAATGGTTATTTGGAACTAAGAATGTTAGTTATTAGTAAAATAAGATGTAAGATATCACTTTGTGCATATTAACCCCATGGCTACTATATCACTATCTAAACCCTGATGGTCAACCAAATAATTGGTCATATTTCTCATGATATGTAATAACATTACTTATATCTAATGTTTTTTATGGCACACTAACTAAAGTTATACATAGTGACTCTATAAGACATAACCTCAATGGATACATAACTAAAACTATGTGTTGTGAAGGAGGTTCATCTATTTTCAATCATAATGGAATGTGACATGAATTAACACTCTATGGCCTCTATTGTGATGTGTATGACTGAGCAATAGATAAATATGGAACTTCAACCTATGATGGGGGATCATATAATATCAATTATAGTGGGTTTCTACATGAAATATGTTCCTAAAAACTTATTTATAGTGAATATCTATCTGGATCAGTACTCTATAATGTGGGTTCATCTAATCTTAATTATAGTGGGTTGTTGCATGAGATAGGACCCTAAAAACTCTATTTTAGTGTTTGTGACTATGTTGGATATGTATATGGAACTACACTATGTACTTCACAAACTACACTGATATATGTAGGTTGTTCTCATTGTATTGGACTCCAAACCCTCTGAGTAGGTGAGATATGAGATCTCCTATGAGGCTCTGTTATATAAAATGCATTCAATACTCTATGATGTGGGTTCATCTAATCTTAATTATAGTGGGTTGTTATGTGAGATAGGACCCTAAAAACTCTATTTCAGATCTTCTAACTATGTTGGATATGTATATGGAGTTTCACTATGTACTATATAGACTACACTGCTAGATGCAGGTTGCTCTTATTGTATTGGTCTCCAAACCCTCTGAGGAGGTGGGATTGGAGATCTTGTCCTATAAACCACATTTCTCTCATGATGAATAACTGATGATTCCTATGAAGGAATGTCCTGAGATGGCTCAATAATGTAGGAATGAGGTCTATGGATCCATGATGGAGGATTTATTAGAGGCCCTGATGTGAGTGATATGATGTCATTATCAGCACATCTATTAATACAGTCCCTAAGTCCATAACAATCATTATCTCTATGTCAATAGACACAATGATAATTAAAAAATGGGTGATGTGGTTGTATGTGTAAGAGATGTGGATCTTGACAATGAGTAGAAGGTAATGTGATTAATCTCCTATCTAATAGTGTTGATAATATGACATATGGGATATCTTGATCTCAATCAAATTATAGTGGTACCCTAGTATTGTTGTATGTAGTACATATTGCTAGAAACTCACTTTATATTCTTAAATGGTTTCTTTTTTGGCTATCATCTACTATCTTGTTTGGGACATGGTGGATGTTATGTGCTAGGAGATGTAAATGGAGGTAATGATGTGAAATATAAAGTAAATTGATCAATTAAATCTAACTCAATCAATCCCAATTTCTTCTCCAAGGCTAAAATTGTATAACATAAGTGCCTAAAAGAGGAATCTATCTAATATAACATATGCTCTAGGAGGGGTTGATAAAGCCCCTTAATAAAGATATGTTGAACTTCTAAATATGTTGTTTTATAGATCATGCATAGCATGCAAGTCTTAAATCGTAAGATATAATCACCAACTAGCTTTGAAGGATTATGATGCAATGCAACAAGTTTATTATATGTAACATGAGGTCCAATGTTTTCTATGTAATGTTTTATAAATTCTTCCTCTAAGTCATCATATTTATGCAAGAAAGCAACAGGGAGTAGATGAAATAACCTATTATGTGCATCACCCACTAATGTCTATTAGAACAACTTAAGCAGAATCAAAGGACTTGCATGAGATGGAAAAGCCTTATGAAAGGATTTTAGGTGTATGAATGTATTTCAAATTCCATAAAATTGAATAAATGATGGTATATATAAATTCTTAGTTGATGAAGCTTTGACAAATGTATTCAAAAGAGGATTATCATGCAATTCATTGGCATCCATCCAAAACATATAATCCTTATCTTCCAAAGTAAAAAGATGTACTTGGTGTTGTATTTCACCAACTTCATTCATCAAATAAATAATCTCTCGGTATGGTATATCAGTATCTTGAAGTGGTTCATTTAAACATTGAATTTGGTAATTTATTTTAGCCATGGGAATGCTACATTTTGTAATTAGATCATAGAGAGGGGGTATGATCACTTGAACCTTTAGAGGAATGGTAACTTGGACCTTAGTAGAGGGATTTGTGCTACCATTCTCTTTGGGTGGAGAGTTAGAAACATGTTCTACTATAATATGGGGTGGCTTGAAAGATTCATTGGTATCTTTAGTATTTAGTGAATCACATTCTAATTAAATAGAAGATGTGATGTTATCATTAACATGTGCATCATTTAAAATAGAATTATACATAGAATTAGAAAAAATATTATGTAATGTATTATGTTTAAGAGGAGTGAGAGAAGAGTTATAAGCTTGAAATGCATTTTATTCTTCACTATATGCCTAATACTCATCATTATTCCTTGAATTATCATAGTTGGAATTTTGTTCAGTTGAAAGAGGAGAAGTAGAAGTATAAATTTCATATTCACTCTCATTTTCATATTCATTTGCATGTTCACTATCATACTCATTATCACTTCCATTATCACTAGGGAGAGGGGTAATAAAATATTTTAATTCTTTTATAATATCCAATAAATTTTCATGTGAAATTGGAATAATATGTGCATCTATGTTATCCTTGAATAGAGTGCATGCATTATTTTCATTTGCAATATGACAATTAAGAGTAATAAATTTATCATTTAAAAATTATTTTGTCATTGTTTGAGATGACAAAGTAGAGTTAAGAACATGATATTAATCATTTGAAATATGCATTGTAAATTTAATTATATTTCATTTGTATTATTATAATTTGAACATAAAAGTAGCAATAGAGAGGGAGAAACTAGGTTCAAATGCAAGCAAATTATCACCAATGAGAGGTTTACTTGGATTTGCATGAATAATTTGTACATTTTATGTATCGTGCATAGGAGAATAAGGTGAAAAGTAACTTTCCCACTTATCAAAATTATTTTCTTTGGAAGAGGGAAGAAAAAAAGAGGTTTGAGAGAAGAATATTCATCTACTTTTTCTTCACTATCACTTTCATATGCATCATCATATTCCTCATTACAAAAATATTAATTATCTTCATTATAAATGAAATCATTTCCCTCATTTTTTGGCTAATTTGTAATTTTACAAATTTGTCCATTCATTGTCATAATTATGAGAAAAATTTAGAAATTTATCTATAGGATGAGAGGGAAGACATGCCTTAGTGGCCATTTTATTGCTTTCACCAAAGAGAGTATGTAAAAGTAATATTAATAAAATAAATTCAAGAATAACTACTAACATAGGTATTTTGAAAATATTTTTAAAACTCTAAATAATTTGCAAAAATTCCAAAAAATTATCTAAAAATTATAAGGGAGGAAGGCTTGGAGTTTGGGGACCTAGTTTGGAAATCTAGGGTTTTGGGTTGGAGATTTAAAAATTTGAAATTATTGAAATAATTTGAATTCTAAAATAAATTTGAATAAAACAAATGTAAAAAAAATTATATAAAAATTAGAATGTTGAAATTGAATTTTAGCACAAAAATGTGAAGGAAAATCCATAGGGGTACCCAAGGTTTGAGATTTGTTCAAAGTAAGTCATGTTCACCAAATGTTTTAACTTATTTGGTAATAAAGGAGTTTTATTCATATTTTAGTTAAGGTTTTAAATTAATAAATTAGTATATAATATAATAGTATATACAATCCTAATTTGTGTAGCTATTTATCTTTTTCACCTTTCTAAAAATAATAATAAATAATAAGAAATATGACTTAACTAGAAAATAGATTGAGATGGTTAATACAGAGGTTAAAAATGGCTATGCAAGAAAAGGAAGGTGTCATAAAACTAAATCTATATTTCATTGGGTGAAAGGATAGGAGCACCAAAAAGTAGATGCTTTAGTGTTCAATGTTATTTTCCACTACTGTTGTTATTATCCAAACTGATCATAGATACCTAAATTTTTTTGGGTAGTTGTGTTGTGCCTATGTGAGCATGCTATGAAAAATTGAGTGTTGATTGTTGATGGAACTCATTATGGATCTGATTTTGTCTTTAAACCCTAACCCTCCATAATGCTTGATAAAATGACATTTGATACATTTAATAAAGAGGGGGTTAGTTTCAAATATGTATTAAACATGCAATCTAAATCCCTTGTGTAGGCACACTACCTACACTAAAATACTCTAAAGAGGGATCAAATCATATGTAGTTCTCCCACCTGGTGTGTTGTGTAATAGTGTGATGCAATTTCAAATGCCAAATTTATAGTGTTTGAGGTGGTTAGGGATTGTTATGAGGATTTGAGTAGGTTTTAAGCTATGTTGGGTGACTATGTACAAAAAATAGGGAAGTTTGTCTTAATTCTTTGTTTCTATTCTTTATTACTTTGTAAATTTGGTCACCTCTTTTGTAAATGAGATTTGAGTGGATTTTTATAGGGAAAAATTGATCATGGGTCAGATGTATTCACACTAGGCCAACCTCATTAAGGATAAGGACCAGATGAAAATGACCATTGGGGCTCAAAGTGCAAATCGATAGGACCTTTAAAATGGGACACTTCTCTTTGAGGAATTATAGTCCAAATGGGGTGATCCTATCCTATAGGATCAATACCTAGGGGAATAGGATTGACATAAGGAATAATATTTAGCTGAGGTGGAATGACCATTCATAAGGTTCTAGATGATTGGAAATGCAAAAAGGTGTCTATAAGGGTCTCAAGAGCATGTAAAAAGGACTTATGGATGGGGTGTCTCAAGCCACACTCAAACTACCAATTTGGACATTTTATAAGACTACAAAAGGTTTTTCCTCTTTACAATGTTGATGGGATTATTTTCCTTGTTCTTTAATGTTTATTTAACATCATTTTCATTCAACCATTTTTTTATAGTATCAAAATAATATACCATATCACTACCCATAAACCCATAATATTTATAAATGTTGGTCCATATATGAATGTTACATATTTATTTCTACCTATTCTATGAAATATATAATTAGTATAAGAGACAACTATAAATAAATAATAGAAGACATCAATGCATGGAAATACCTTTGATTTCTCATCTACCTTGTGAAATCTTATTGATTGATATCCAATAAGTCATCAATGTATTCCATATATTTTAGAGCTATTTTTTTCATTTTCTTATGGTTTGACCCTTTCCACTTCGTTATATAGAGATGAATAGTGAAGAATTATTTTTTCCAAATCAATGTGGTCAAAGACTATATATTTGAATTAAACTAACATGAAAAAGAAAAATATTGAAGGTGCAGGCATATTCTATTTTGGATTCATTGTTATAGTGTAGTCAATCTTCAAATTTTAGTTTTTAATTTAGAATTTCACAATAGTTAGAGAGCTCTAGATTCTAGTTGTATTTGTCATTTGATGGGAAATAGAAATTGACTCGTGTTAGGGAAGACAGACAAGATTATGTGAGTTGAATTTAATTCCATAATATTTCATTAATGGGAATTAATTATAGATCAATGGTCAATTTCAAATTTATTTCCTTTTAAATTAGATTTTATAGCATACACTTGTATGATATTTTAATTTTACATGTGTCACATTTTTCACTTATTTTGGTTGCTTATTCAAATAATAATCCTCTTGTAAATATTTTTATAGATGAAACTTGTTTATATATCATTGCATCTTATCTATGCAAATGTTTGACTAAATTGATATTGAATTCATGGTCTAGTTGTGCCAATAATGGGAATGTGTCATAATGCCATTTAACCACATAGTTCATAGATTCTCTGAGGTATTTACTTATTTGCTTATACATGATGAGGTGTGATAATGAAACTTGTAATGACATGTAGTATGACACATGATAGATGTTGTGATAAGAAATACATGTGGCACCTTGTAATTCCATCTCTTAGTTCATATATTTATTATATAACATATTAACTATATGTCTTAAGGAGACAATACTATGCCACATGGAAAGATCTCACTAATTTAGGTAGTCATAAATTTTAGTAAATTGTGTTTGAACTACATATTATATCATGTAGTGATACTAATACACATATCATGATCTTATCGAGTCTATTAGTCAATACCTTTTAAATTTTAGATATTTAAACACAATAGACAATGAAGAAAATGAATGATACTTGATAATATTTCACTAGGTCAAGTTGTTGATGCCTTTGGCTAGATGTAATATTAGTCATTTATTTTTAAAACTATTGATAATATAATAAAAAGACATGTGGATCTGATTTAACTAAATAAAGAGGTTTTGTTGAATGCCTATTTATCTACTTTTCAAGAAAACATCAATGAGATGATAGATCACCATGTGGCATAATCTCATTGAGCTAAGATAGTGATAAAATTAAATTATGTCATATGAAAAGTGTTGATGACTAATGATATATATGGTTAACATATCTATAAAATATAAAAAATATTTAAACAAAACCTTATTAGCACTTTTAATCAAAAATAAAAACTTTAACTTGATAATAGAATTTAAAAGTCAAATAGGTGCCTTAAAACAACTTAATTTTTTTTTGCCATATATATTTCAAAAACATAATCTCATAATACAATAATAAAATTGATATATCAACTATTAGAGTATCTTGCTCATGCTTTCTAGGCTCTAGGTATTTGTGTTTACCTAGTTTTATCTTTTGTGGGGTTTAGTCCCACATTGCCTAGTTTAGCTTCTATATTATCTTGCCTTGCCTATATAAGCAAGTGATATCATTTTAATATACATTCTTATTTATGATTTTACATTTTTTTTTAATGCTTACATATCCTTTTTATATCATTTATTATAATAATTACTTTTTCAATTGATTTCTTCTAAGTATATGTAGAAGCATCAATGGGTTTGGTAATGAGCCATAGGAGAGATCTTGGTTGAAGAGTTTTAATAAATATTTCATGGTATCAAATACACCCTAAAATATACATTACTCAAGTATTTTATGTAGATCAAACATTTTACTTCTTCACCAACATTGCTTATTTGGTGGATTAGTATGAAATCTTTAAATATGCTTTGGTCATATATTTTACCCCTTATTTGACCTCATTTTTGTTTTAGCCATGTTATATTATCTATTTTTAGGTTTTGAATAACTCCAAGTCAATATTTTTATATATTATTTTCTATTTTGGCCAAATCTTGGCTTTAGCTCGGTTCTATGGTCTCCTAGTAGCCATTATTCCCTAATCTACTCTAAGACAATTGCAATCTTACTTTTTGCAGAGTTCTATTTAAGTAGATCTTATTTTTGGAGGAAATAAATTCAACACTTTGAGAGAGGATGAGTCGAAAGGAGGTAATTCCATGTCAAGACATAAGAAGCTCCTCTTTTCCATTAACTAGCTTTTCATGGTATTACTGGAAATCTAGTATAGATTTGTCCCCCCAAACTCCTATTCAAGCATGGATGTGATAAATTCCAATTCATGGTTTTATGTCATGGTGTCTCACCATCCTATTGTAAAAGGTAATTAAACACTTGCATTGGCCACATAAAATATTGGATAAAGGCATTTGAGCATTGGACTAAAACCATAGCTATATTAAGTTTCTGGTTATAGTGTATCATCAGGCGGATCTCAATCCCTTTTAAATAGATTAGGTACAACTATAGATGCTTCAAGAAAGGAAAGTAAAGGCTTGATTCTTCCATTTCAACCCCTATCCATTGCCTTTGATTATGTTATATACTATGTGGACATGCTTGTGAAAATGAAAGAGCAAGGTGTTATGGAAGACCATTTACAATTGTTAATAAATATGAGAGAAGCATGTGGGAACAGGCTCTAACATGAAATCTAAAAATTGATTGGTAAACAAAACATGATAATATCTTTCCCACCCTTAGAAAACTATTCAAGATTGAATTCCATTAGTTTCTCCCACATGTTTGAGTCCCTATGAATTTACCCATGCATTCACTAGCAAATGGGTTCTTGTAGGGGCACTATAACCTCCAATAGTGCAGGCCTATGTGGCTTCATGAGGAAGAATAACCATAGGATACAGCCTGAACATTTTTTTCACAATTTCTTAAAAATATTTCATATTTTTTAGATCTAATTTGTCTATCATTTGATCCTTCCCAATTTGTGTGTCGAGCTCTTCCTGGACTTTCTTCAAAACATGTGGGTGTTCTAATAGAGCTGACAGACCCCACTCAATGGTCATAGAGGATGTGCCCATCCATGCAAGTATCATGATGGTATTGGTATGGATAGATCAGTTGGAGATCAGCAAGAACCTATATTTTTTCCCTCTAATTTATGCATATAGTCAATTATTTTGATGTTATACCATTAAGGAGTTTTGGGCTCCATCAGATATAGGCATTTTTCCATCCATGAACCGAATACCATGGTTGTAGATCTATTTTTTTTTAAACCAAATTCAATGATAAACCTAAAATATTCCCTAAAATAATTAAAAAATAAAAGCATGTTTTTAATTAGATTTAAATAACTTTGTAATTTTTTAATTAAAACTATTTTCAAGAGACTTTTTTTAGAAAAGTACACATAGGGGTGACTAGGCTAGGTAATTTTTTACTATATTTTCTATGAGGAGGTGCATAGTTTAGTTCCAATTTGAATGGGTATTTACACAACATGATTTGTGTTTAAATTTTTTGATCATTTAAAACTTTAATCCAATTTTTTTTATGTTTTTTTTATGGGAAATAGATTATTGAATAAATTTTGATCGGTAGCTCAAAATTGAGTACCATTTTTTTTTTAAAATCATATTTTTTTAATTTTCCATGCATTAATCCTATTTATATTATAAACCAGAATAAAATATTAAGTTTCACATTCTACGGGGGTTTCTTCACATTGGATGTGCTTCCATGTGCTTATGGTTTATGGTGACATTTTTAGTGGTGATGCATTTTACTATGTTTTGAGAATTTATTGAGGTATTATTCATTTTTTTACATGTACCTTATCTCTTTATTTTATTATATATTAGAGGGTGTGGTCTATTCTAGAAAGAGGTTAGACCCCCTCATAGGTAACATAAACATCCTTCTTTCTTCTTCTTTATTGTATTGTCATCATTTGTTTCACTCATGGATGCATTTTTGGCTGAGTTTGATGTCCTATTATCGAGTTTAAATTATCACTACTATGGTTTTGTTTTGTTATGGTACATACATTATAAATCACACATGCATTATTTTGGATGCATTTTTAGCTGGATTGGATGTCTTTCTTTTGTATGTGCTTTTTACATTGTTATTTTTTGGTTTCTTATTCTTTTCTAGTGTGTTTGCATATATTGTGGCTTTCTTCATAATTTTACACACTATTCCATAAAACCATGACATGAATTAGTACTTTGAAACATTGGTATTTGTGTCATATCTCCTCAAGTACCCTTTCTTATCACCTTTCCTTCTTATATGGTACACCTTTTCTCCCTTATTTTTGGAACATATCTCTTGATGACTTATTCAACAGGATGATATTCTCCTTATTTTGATCTATTTTTGTGAATCCTAGTGTCTCCCTTATTTCAATCTAGTGTTTTTTGTGTATGGGTTATATTATACTTGAACTAATTTATAAAGTGTCATGGGGGGTTTGTTGATTTATCCTTGTCTCCGTTCATACATTTATGTTCTCTATTCTGAGCACCTTTTAACTTCTTTAGTTGTTTGTCTGTTCCATCACCACCATAAGCCATCACATTTGAGAGAATTTTTTGTATTTTTGACACCCTTTTTTTTATAGTTATCAGTCTCCTTATTTGGATCTATTTTAGTAGATATAGTGTCATCTTGTTTCATGTTCGAGTAGTGTATTTGAACCACTCATGAAGACACCTTTGTTTATCCACTTTATCTATTAATAAGTATGTGGTTGTGATGTACATTCTACTTATTTATTTTTGAGTGGTCCTTACACATGTAGTACTCTTTTTATACTTTTTTCACCACTAACAGTCTTCTTGATTAAAGCTATTATAGTGAAGCCTAGTGTTAGTTGTTTTATGATGGAGTAGTGGATTTGGACCACTCATGATGATTGAGTTTCATCATGACTTGCAAGTACTTAGAGAGAAAACATAATAAACATCATATTTGGGGGGTATTTTGAACTATTTTCTTATTTTTATCTTTTATGGGGGAGTTTTTCTTATGGGTTTTCTCTCTTTTTCTCCACTTTATGAGAGTTATATGTATTTTCCACTTTTGAGTGTTTATTGGATTACTCATTTATACATGGGTA
>JARHVA010006037.1:152500-192500 GCA_037957365.1 Torreya grandis
TTAGCCATTGGATCAAAATAAGTGATTGCATAATTGTTTGGAGGCATAAAAGTTATGTAAGATTATTTATTTTTATTCCCTAAATTTTAATTATTTATATAGAAATGAAAAAAATCGTGTATCTCATATTTGTTTTCTTTTGGATCATTACCATCCTTTAAAGGGTCTGGGAAATAAAATTTCTCAAACACCATGGTCGTGTTAGACATATTGGAAATGCATGATGTGGATGAATCTATATTATTAGTATAAAATTCATTTTATTTTATAATATCTCAAAGTATATAATTTTATGCAATCTAACTCACCATATTACATAGTGTTAAGGACTCTACACTAGTTGAGTAGGACATCCTCATAAATATTTACATTGAGACATTTATTATTCTGAGGATCTAAATAATTGAATTTCCCATTCAATAGTATGTTGTATCTTTTTAATGTAAAATTTATAATATTTTATTCCCCTATAGTTTTCTCTAATCATTTATATATTCTAAGGAACTCATTGTTAATTTTTATACTATGTGGTTAAGGATCTAATTCATTCTTAATGTAATCAAAAGTTTTTCAATATGTAGTGGAAGTATTAATTGGGACTAAGGCTTGGTTATTATTTTTATGATTATATGTTGATTTAGGATGACTTATAAAATTCATATTCTAGTTTTTAGTAACATGGGACCAATTCATCTAAGTGTAAACCTAGTTTTGGGTGTTGGCCATGATTTTATGATTAGCATTGGGAATATGAATTAAAGATGGGAATTTTAGATTGACATTAATTTTAACCAAATTATTAGTTTAGGATTCAAATTTATATAAATATTAATGGTTTTTGAATAGGTGTCACATAATTTAATGATATTCAAGACCCTACAAAAGAATACTATAATCATGGGATCTAGGGAATTTTTTACATATCCAAGGATAAAATAAGATTATTAATGTAGGTAGTGTACACTTAGGTGTGTATGTTATTAAATATGGAATTTAAAATATATGTTTGGTCCATTTGGTTTTATTTTTACACTAGTAAAATGTTGATATATGACACTAGGACTAGTAACCTTCTCAAATAATGACATAAATGTGTCATGTCATTAGTCCCAAAATGTGATTTATCTCTCTCTAAGGTTAATAAATTACACAAAGGTAACATATTATAAGGTGAAATGAAATATTATTCATGTAATGTCCTCAAGAATTACTTCATTAACCCTAGATAAGTCTTGAAATATTTCATATGTTCCTCTGCAGTTCCCTCCCCAAAAGGGGATAATGTAGGAAGATATTTCTTAGGATTTTTAGGTAAATCATGGACTAAACTAGATATAAAAAATGGCTAACCCAACTAACAAATCAACAGTAAAATATTTATGTTAGTTACTTTGCATTGGTGAATTTTGATTATAAATAAATATCCTAGGTATACCTCTATCAGATATGGGCCTTTGATGGAACTATAAAGGTGTTAATAATCTTAGAAAAAAAATAGAATTAGACATTATTAATGTCACTCATGGATCCAATATGTGAAACTTGAGTGAATATAAAAATCAAAGGTTGTGGCCATCCTTATAGCACTAGAAAAAGCCTTATTGATGTGGATTTTTTGAACACCATGGATTATTATGAGGTTACCTCTAAAATTTTAGGATTAGTGAAGAATTCACTCGAAGGCATGAGTTTTATGGTGTTAGTTTTTATAATAACCAAATGGTGAAATAGTGGTGAGATGAGTGATTATTATCCATTCATGGTTTAGATATGACAAATTTCTGAGATTTATTGGATATGGATGGAATGATATAACCTAAGGTGATAATATAAAAAAAATAGGGAAATGTAAGGAAGATAAGAAGGGGCTCCATGGTTCAACTACTAAACAAACCTTTCTAATCTAACCTCTATCCTAGATTGATAAAATGTCCAAGAAATAGTACCTACTAAAAATTATTGTTATCATAGTATATATATAGACATAGTTAAACAACAAAAGAAATAAATGACATAAATTCAATAATAATGATAAAATATATGTTTATAATTTAAATGCATATCACATCCCTATCTATACCAATTAATTAGTGTGATAAATAATAAATGAGAATTCAAATTAATATTTAGTTCAATCTAAATAATTGTAAAATAAAATAATCACACATCCTATTATATGTATTATCTTAATGGAAAATCCTCAAAAAAACATATGAATTGGAAGAGAAAATCAATTTCACACAAACTCATGAAATTGTTTAAAAATTTCCTTGATTTTATTGATTTTCATAAATTATCTTCTCTTTGCAATGTGTGAGAAATACACACACACACACACACACACACACACACACACAATTTTGTATGGACACCTCCTCATCTTCAAAATTAGACTTCATGTATAAGACCAAAAATAAAATATACTCCTAATTTAGCTCACTAATTATAATTTTTTATTAATATTGAATCAAATATATAAATAATTATGACAAACATATAACTCCAAAAATTGGTTCATGACATCAATATATAATGATAAAATGGTAAATAAAATCAATTATAAATCTTGTCATAAGGTATTGAAAGATGTTATGTCAATTATCCACCCTTGTCAAGAATATATATAAGGGAATTTTATATCTCCCAATAATCACGTAGATTCATTATCTTGGATAGTTAATTGATTTAAAAGATCCTTAATTATCAAATTCCACTCCATGAGATCATTTTTTATGTTTTTCACATAATTTTGGCTAAACTTATGTTTGGGAGTTTCAATAAATTCAAACGCGGATATGACTTTTCTCTTATTGCCTTCAGTATAGTGTATAGCTTAAAATCCATTTTATTTAGTGCTTCATGTAGCCCTACCACTCATTTTAAATGTGGTTGTGATTCTCCCTATGATTTACAAATCAAATATACTAAATGATAAACCATGAGGGCAAATATATGTATTTATTGTAACAAATTTTATGGGGCATCCACCTACAATTTGGACTCTAAATTTTTAATTGATATCCTAAGACCTATGATAATTTTATTTAATACACCACATGTAGCACCTAATAAATTTTTAAGGTATTATTTAAATTCATCATATTATTTAGACCATGACTCTATTTATTATTATATTCTAAATTCAATTTCATTTATAATACTATAAAATTTCCTCTTTTTGATCCTCTTAAAGTTACTACTACTTTCATCAAATTTAATACTATATTATTTGTCTCAACTAGTATTAAGTGTTTCAAATAATGTTTCTCTATTTTTAGTTGTTGCATTCATGGTGAAGCCAATAGTAGTCCATAATTAGAATAAATCTTTGGGGGTGAAGTAGGAGTGGATGTAATAGAGGATGGAGGTTTGACGAGTGTTGGAGGAGTGGGTGAAGGGGATGTAGTAAAAATAAGATTAACCATGTTATTTATAAAAATATTTATCCTTAGTGGAACATGGAAAATATACTTAAACACATTGGGAGTTTCCTGAATAATTCTAACAATGGAGGAAATTATGGGAGAATTTGAGGGCTTGCCAACTCCTAATTGAATGGAAAAATTAGTGTGAAATAGATCAAAAAGAGACTATGAAACTAATTACTCAAAATATACATAATAATAATATCCCAAGTGACCATCATGTGTAGATGGGATTGAGAGGGTTTGAGAGATTTGGCAATGGGTCACTAGCCTAAAGCATCACCTACAAAGACATTAGATAGTAAATTCATTGGGTTACACACCCATAATTTTAATAATCATAAGACTATGGTATACTTGATTTAGTGTGTGTAGTGCTATAAAAATGGTGTTTATGAGTTGATTAAACCTTTCACCCAAACCTATACATGACTATCTAGGCTTTCTATATCATCATCTTGTATATCTTTATTGTATATCTTGTACATTATTAATTTTCTTATACATCCTTATCTACTTTACCCATAAACATATTTTATATATTATAAATACGATCATCCCTTCTTGTCCATATCCTAATCTATCTTTATCTTGACATCCTCATCATCCTATCTTGTACATACTTATCTTATCATCCCCACATAATACAACCCCATCCTATCTTATCCTATAACACACCTAGTTGGATCTTGAGGTCACACACTTGTAAAATCATACTCACCATCATTACATCACCACCCTTGTCCTAATATTAAATACCATCATCTTTAATCCTTTAATTTATCCTTCATCACATAATCATGTCCCATCCCACCTTGAGCAAAATAGTATAAGATTTGATCTAGTATTTTTATCATATAATCACTCTAATCCACTATCATTTTTTATGGCTCATCACATGGTAAGATTTCAAAATTATTAAACACCATGTTAAAAACCTATCATATTTCTTGTTTTAGTCTATCATCCAATCATCATCAATCTATTCATCATCAATTTAGTCATCTTTGCTATTCATAACTATCACCCATAAAATCATTATTTTTCTAGTTTGAATCCATGCACTAGTCAAATCCCAAACCTTTTTCTATCTTAAAAACATGGTATTTTTGATAGATCATTTTCACTTATCATACTATTGGTTTAAAATATACTTCAAGTCTTATATCTTAATCCATTTAGTATATATCATCTTCATTAATCACTTTTCATAATATCTCAATAATATAAACTTCTTTGTCCAAACACCTATCCAATCCCTAAATCTACCATCACATCAACCCCCTTCTATCATCCATCATCCACTCAAATGGATTTCAACCTTATTCTCATATAGAAATACCTATTTTCCAATAAGGATGAGATACTTTTGTAAGCCCTATAAATGTGTGCCAACCTATTTGTAGACCTCAATACCATAAAGCCTAAATTAATGTCACATGCCTTTTCCCAACATCAATCCCCTATACCCCTATCCCACCCTTTTATACCCCATTATCCATTCATCATGATCATAGTCATATTATTTCCCAATATAGGAGTGATGAGGTCACCTTATTTCACAAGTATATATTTGTCATTAGGGATGAGGTCATATTACATCTATTGGGTATGGGTTCATACCTTCTTAATGACTTTTAACCTCTAAACATAAGGTCACTTACCAAACCAATTCTTCATAAAGCCTCATCACCATCTAGTTATTATGATAACCAATCCCATTCTAGTGCCTCATCCACTAGTCTTAGTCTTAGTCAGGGCCTTTTTAGTCAACAAACTACCTTGTTTAATAAATATATTATTGAAAACAAGGATGAAGTCATATTATATATACTTGATATGGCGTCCCAAATTCTCAAAGTTATTGACCCTATTCATCTATCCTTACACCCAATTGATATCTATCCACACTCAAATCCTTCATTCACCAATCATAATCCAAAAATTTCCTTTCTTACTAGTAAAGGGAAGCCTAACTTGTAAAAGTCATCAAATTCTAGTTCATACCCTAAATAATATCCTTACATAATGACATCACCATCATAATATTCGACTCCTCAATCCAAAACTTCCACATCCAACACTATATATAAGCAATACACCCCTCTCCCCATATCCTTGGAATTCCTATTTTAGAATTTAAGGTTCATAGTCATGATTTTTCACCCGAAAACAAGACCTCTAGATTTTTATAAACATGTTCCCTCATGGTATCAAACTAAATGATTTTATATATACCATAAAGTACCTAAACATTTTATTAATATATTTCACCCTTTTAAATATCATATCAAAAAATTAATTGGTAATGGTGACATTTAAATTTAGAGTGAATTTAATACATCTACACCTACAAGTGTGTAAAATGGGTTATGCCATGATTCACATCCTAAGCATGATCAAGATGATTCCCTTATTAATCAAGGTCATGACCCCAATCCTATCCATATTAAGACCATACCTAATCGAATTATCCTTATATCCTATTTACATCAAATCCCCTATTTCTACAAAGCCAAATACATTAAGTCTAAGGCACCCATTCACAAACCCAAGGTGAAGGATTTACTTGAAGATAATGATGATATCGAAAAGGCCATATTTATGGATACTATCAAGAAATCATGTATCAACAACATCACCTCATGAACATACTTATCAGAGTCAAAATCAAAATGGTTAGGATCATGTTTGACATTAGCATTTGAATAAAAATCTATGTCAAAATCATCATCACTTATAGATAATGAAAGTCATGTCAACACCTATCTCTTTAAATATATATCTAATCCAAATGTTGACTAGTCACAAGGCATGACTCTTGATTTATCAAAGGACTATGAAATCATAGCACTATTCTTGGATGATTTATTAATCAAATATCATCATGGTGGCTATGAATCAGCTTTAGATGTTAATTGTATAAAGAGTCTTAGAGATCCTTTTGAAATTCTTGAGGACACTTTATTCTAAATCAAGGTTAGGTTTATTATTAGTAGATATTATGAGTACTATGTTCCCCATCATCACTTTAATCTACCCTTTTCACCATGCATCCCTAATCATCCACCTCTTATTCATAATCCCTCCATACTACTCTTCAAATGGGACAAATAGGACCATACATCATTTGATTCCCCTCAAATATCATGTGTTGAATCCAAAAGGATCCAATTTGATAATCAATTAACCAAGTCAAATAATCAAGTCCACTATGATAAAAAAATAATAATTCAAATTAAAAAAGAGTTTCATAATCAACCAAGTTAAAAAAACATCATCCACTAGTACAAATATCCTTAAGGTCCTAGGGGACCATCAAAATTTAAATCATCATAGTTTATCAAGTCAAAAATCACTCTCCTCTGGTAAAGCCCATAATGAGGCACCAGGAGGAATGAAATTCAAAGTCAAATCTAATCAGAAAATCAAATCAATATCAAAAATAATATGGTTGATCCTACTAATATTTGGATTAAAGAGCAAACTAGGCAAAAGATATTATATTCCTTAATCTCATGACACCAATCAAAAATGTCCCATCCACTATATCCAATAGTGTATGAAACTATTAAAACCCATTTTACTCTCCATCTAGTCACATTATCCACCATAACCATATCACTCATTCACATATTATACTCCACCATCAAAATTAAGACATAACCCCATCCATATCATACATCACTTTTCTAGGCATCATTGTCTCTTATATGGGTTACATAGACACTTGGTTTAGACATCTGGAAGATGTTAAATCAATATTTCATTAAGGTCACCAAGACATTAGTAAATATATAATTTATAACATGATCCTATCATCACACATCTTTTGAAAATGATTCAATTTAATAGAATAAAAATGTAGGCATTCCTAAATCTTAAACCCATATCCAATAAATCAAGATGGAATTTAAAAAAGTAAATAAAATAAAACAAAAATAAAATTTCCAATGGTTAAAACTAATTCAATGGTGCCTTGGTCAAGTACCATGATGAAAACCAATCTTTGGCATTATGGTATAATAATCTATTATCTGTATTGTACCTCAACACTTGGGAGTAAGTCATTTTCATCCCCATCATTTCAACCCTATCTAAATCGCATCCATATGATCCTTGGTCCATCATATACCATCATATCATTCATCCTATTATGTCCATCTTTTTTTTATTCTTGACCTTTTTAAGGGAGATCAATATGTCTTTGTAAATATTCTATAATCATCTTGGCATATCCTCTAATGAACACTTGGGTAATTAGATATTGGGTTCCTTCATGATGTGGTAATTGGTGATCTCTAGTCCACTCTTATTTAGTCGTAATTCCCTTTATATCATTTTTATCATAATTTTTTCATCCCTTCCATTCTCCAATACTCATCCTAGTTTTTAGTCTTGGTATTCCTTTTACTAGTAGCCTACCTTATATAGTGTACATACATATTCTTAAAAAAACTAAAAATTATAAAATCCATAAAAGCCAAAAAATATTCTAGGGTGTTCTTATATTATACCTTTTTTTTTAATTTCATCCAACTCCATGCCCTTTTTATCTCATCACCAAGTCATATCTATGCATCCTATAATTTTCATTCATCCCCTATTCCAAATTAAGGCAAATATAGTCTATATCAAGCTAGTATTAACCTAGTCTTAATTTACCCTAACTAGTCTAATGTCCCTCATTGAAATTCTTGACAATCCATATCCTTATCCAAATCCTACTCATTATCATCATCAATAGTATACTCCAAGTCTATATATTATCCAAATATGTATCCTTAGTCCACATTTACATCATGCACATCCTATTCAAAATCATCTCCCAATAAATTATCCCATTGGCTCTAATCAATAAAATTATAAAAGACATAATAACATTGCATATATATACTTGTGTGTGTGTTAATTATATGCCATTTCTTGTTTGACATGTTTTCATGTCTTTTATCATGTATATATATTATTGTCTTATGTTTTATGTCATAAATTTTTTTGTCTGTTAAGAAATGAATGAGGATGCAATGATGACACAAAAATATATAATGATGTTTTTAGGTGCCCTCAATTATGTAGATTTCACCACTTACCCCTTTTATCCTAATTCACTTTTTCATAATGTCCTCTTGATCATACTTATATCATGGGGTGAACTACCTAGTGATATATTTATCAGATTGCTTAGACTATGACGAGCCTTATTCCAATAATGATGGCTTGATAATGTGACACACTAACCATTTATATAAACCTATATCACATATAATAACATCTAACAACCCATATTCAATCATTTATCTTAGTCCTTTATATTTAATACGATCATCCTAGTCCATTATTATAACATCCAATCATTTCCATTATGAATTTTATCTTCATGATATAACATATCATCGTGTATCCTCATCCAAAATTTGAGTTACATCATCTATATAATCACTAACATATGTAGCTTTATCATCATCATCCCCCTTCTCTAGTCTATCATATCATTTATCATCTAGTCAAAACTACATCATCTTGAGGTCTTTTCACATTGTGTAGCAACACTTGGACACTTACTAGTGCCAAAGTATAGCTTGTCCTAACTATTTTTATATCCCTTTCATCATTTGGTCATTAAATCATATAATTTTATCTCCTTCATAATATTTCTTAACTTTAGTCTTAAACTACAATCCTCCTTAATCTTATCAAAATAGTCCTATCATGGTCCATATCTCTCCCTGGCCTATGTCCTTTCCTAGGATGCATTGAAATCATATGCCCTTTTATCTTATCATCATCATGTTATTGTTTATTATCCTTTGGTATGTGTCAATAACTATGACATAGTCATTTCCACTCCTTGTGCATATGTATTTACCATGTTCATCATCAATTGTAACTCACTACTCAGGTCGAGTTTATCTACTTCATTATCCATCTCACATATATAATCCCATCTCCTTATCTATCTAGTGCATCCCACCCACTATTTCTTGTTTTTTAGTGGCCATCCAACTCCATCCTTGTATGTCCCCTTGAGGTAGCATAATATCCACTAAAATCATTTACTAACATTCATACATAAATTGGTTTTTCTTAGAAAGACCTCTAATCCTTCCACTTCATCCACTCATAATGACCTTTCAAAGAAAGTAAAAGTGTATACATCTAAATTTTAGCACTTAATTTATCATCACTAATATTAGTATTAGTCAACACTTATTTCTCTTATCTCATTTATCTCTTTTATTTCCATCCTAAAATCACCCCTTCTAGTCTTTTATATAACATCCCACTTCATTATTATTCATCCACTAACCTTATATATCATATTAATTTTTATAATCATGTCTTATCAAATAAATAATCCAAATTATCTATTATATTGGAATTTTAAATTCCAGTCCCACCTACCCCAGCCTAATCGTAGGATTTCCTATATACCTATTCCATAATCACCTATCTAATCACCCATCTTAATCATTCACTAATATTCATTATCCCCTAATTTATTATTTATAATTATCCAATTAAATAATCCTCTATATCTTAGCCTCTTTATTTCTATATTCCTCTATTCTAGAGGCTTCCAAGGAATTTTTGAATTCCTTGGATATTCCTCAAGCATGGATCCCCCTAACCCAAATCTTAATATTGTCTATTGATCTTCCCTCCATATCATATATAAAACAACCAATCCTTCATGGCTAAGATAAGTTATGGAATCATATTTAAACCCTCACATATTCATAATCCAATCCATCCTAAATCTATATCATCTTATTCTCTTGATCAAGCAAGTATCATGCCAAAAATATGAGTATATCCATAACAATCCAATAACAAAGTAAAGAATTATTATAATTGGTTTGAAAATCTTGGAGGGAATCCATTAAGATCAATGTAATGGTAAGAATTCATTTTTTATTGCTTATTGTTCTTATATTTCTCTCTCTTTTGATGTTTTGTAAGTTTTGGCTAAAATTGTTATTTTTAGTAATTTGAATCTATAAGCTCAAAATTACAAGCATTCAAGGTTAAGCTTATTGTTGCTTGAAAAGATAATACAATAGTGTCCAAAAATGCATTAATGTCTATGGAATTAGTCAAAGTACCAATTGTGAACTATGAATATTACTAAGAAGAGGAGATTAGTATTGTGTTAGTGACAAAATGAACAAAGCAAATTGGCAAACAACACACTAAACTAATCATGCATAGTTACTAGGCTAAGCTTAATAACAAAAAAAAATGACAAACACAACTAAAAAGTAAGGGAAAACAAGAATAATTTACCTTCCTTGGATGCTCCAAATGCTTTTGTAGTAGTGGCTTTCTCAGCTTGTACTCATAAAGTCTTCATCAAAGGAGGCTTGGATATCTCCTGTTCTCCTTGGTATCTTTGGGTTTGGCCTAGCTTGGACTCAATTTGGCATAGTAACACTAATTGAAATAGATTTTAAAATCATTTGTGCATTATAAATTTAAATTATCAATAATTTTAAAGATATTTAAGCATAATAAATTTGCACCAAAATAGTTTAGAAATGATGTTCATGGCCTCTCTATTTATAGATTTTTGAGATTGCTTAGAATCAACCTGAACCATCCATCTTGAGATGAAGATGTGTATTTGAGGATTAATTCAATTTTTTGAATTAAATATATAATTATCTTCATCATTAAATTTTAAAAATGGGCATTGAATAGGCATGGAGAGCATTAGTGAAGTATGGAAGGCATGAATCTTGATATTTGTACCATTTATGGCCTAGGGATGTCTTCCCAAGAAATGAGGTTACCTGATGATGTAGATATTAAATATTCATTTCCAAAAATAATTATTCAAAAATTTTCCATGGAATTATTAATTAGGATCTAATTTGGTTTAATTAACTCTTATGTATGATTAAGCACTTTATGCACAAATTATTCAAATTTATTAGAATGCCTTGTTATTAATCCAAAATTTGATTGGATTAGAATTGGAAATCAATGTCAGATGTGTTAGAACCATATTAACAATTAGGATGTTTCCAACACAAAATAAAAAATACATGAATCTTGTATAATAAATTTGATAGAAAAGTGCAATATAGAGCACCCAAGTGTAAAATTTATATTTTGACTCGAAATGATCTGATCAAATTTAGTTGGCCCATATATTTCATTGATCCATTTAATGATAATATATAAAAAATAAGCACTTGAATATGTTAGGTTCAAATATTTTAATATGATTTAGTGTTTTGAGGCTAAATTGTGTACTTCAGTGGAAATTGGTCATAAACCTAGTTGGAGGTCATCAGTTTCCAAATTTAGGTGTCTACAATTTTCCACTATTTGGGAAGATATTGTAAATCATAGGCAAAGTAATGTATTTTCAAATAATAAGAAAAGGAATGTATGCCAAAAATAAGATGATGGTTGAATAACAAAGCTCCAAATGGTGTTTTGGAAGCCTAAGATGATGCCCCCTTGAGGGAGTGGTCATCACATTTGTTGATGCGTGGTCCCTCAAAAAGAAACAAGAAGGAAGGTGTAATTAACTCATGGTTGAGATTAATCCAAATAAGAAAATGCTTACATGAATTTATGTAAAAAGGATGATAATTCACCCAAAGGTGGTTATAATCAGGAATAAAAGTTAAAATAATGATTTGCCCATAGGCAATTATAATCATCAAGTAGACCTAGATTAGCTAAAAATGAATGGGTTCAAAGATATAACTTGGAATATAGATTAAAAATAAGTGGGTTCAAAGTAATGAAATATATGAATAGAAGAATAATGTTGATCAATGTGAATGATTCAGTTATACCTAAAAATGAGGATATGCTCATCCTGATTAACAATGATACAACTAGAAGGATGATTAGAAAGCATAACTCAAGGATATAACTTGGAATAAAGATTAAAAATGAGTGGATTCAAAGTGATGAAATAGATGAATAGAAGAATAATGTTTATCAATGTGAATGATTCAATTATAACTACAAATGAGGAGATGCTCATCCTGTTTAACAATGATACAACTAGAATGGTTAATGGGTTGATTTGATCTAGGGTGGGATGGGAGGATTTTCCAAGGTGCCAATGAGAAACTTGTATGGCTCCATTTATTAAAGACCTTCTTGAAGATAATTTTTATTGTAAAATGTGATGATATGCTTCATGATAGAACACCATAAAGACTTGGCCAAAATATGCATAAGGACTGACTCCCAATCTGATAAACACTTGAGAATAATGAACCAATGATAAAAACCATGATGATAATGTTGACTTCTGAATATATATGGACTCAAGAATAATGTGCTTAAGGAATCACCAAAAAAACACATATATACTAAGTCAATGCAATAGTATTGAAACCAAATAAATAAGCAAGAAGATAAACAAATAAATAAAACACACAAAAATAACACAAATAGAAAAACAAATTGAAATAAATAAACAAATAAAAAGCCTAAAAACAAAATCAAAAAGAAATAATCCTAATAATGACTTTGCCCCAATAGGGCAGATCGAGGTTAACTGACTAGGCTTAGATAATACAAATGTTTTTGTATTTTTGAAATGTTATAAATATTTTTTGAAATTTCGAGGTATCTTAACTCATTAGAGAATGACAAGATACCTACTCACAAAATGATGAGAGCATTTATCATATGTTACTCACAAAATGGTGAGAGCATATGGCTTAGGGGGACTGAGGTGACCTCAACATGAATTGAGCATGAACTACCTAGTCTTGAAATGACCTTAAGTCACAATAATTCCATCCACATAAAATGTGATAAAAAAACTAGGTTTCAACAATTTCTCAAATGTGACAAATGGCTAGTCACAATAAAATAGCAATGGCAAGGTGATGTGTCAATGCATGATAAATAAGTAATACCCCTAGTTTTCCCATAGGTGGTAATAAATAGGATATGGTGGCATAGTTTAGTGATAATAATTTTCCCATATGTTGTTATAATTAGTATTGAAACTAGTGAGACACTGATTTGACCATAGGTTGTTATAATTAGGATGACATAAATAAACTTGATAAGATGAAAGATATCTTACCAATTCAGCTATCACACTTCTTTCAAATACTGTCACTGAAACATGGATTGGATTGATTATTGAAACTTGATAAAAATCCTCTCATAAAAGGTGCAAGAAGAACCAAATGAACCAAGACCAAAACAAGATTGAGTAGGATGACTAAAAATAGGCTTTGGTGTAAATAGAAATGGAATGATAAGATGAAATGGCATTTTTTTAGGCTAATAATGGTTTTTGATAGATTGGATAAAATGGTAAGAGGGTTTCCCCTAAGTGACAGGGTGAATGGATGGGATCTACAATAATGTAAAATAAGAATATGTATCAATGATAGTGGTATGGAAATGAAATGGAATGGTACATGTATTTGGCATGGGTGTTGTTCTTTATTCTATTTTTCTTATTGATGGGGAGATGCATGTCCTAATAAACAAATGATACAAATAGGATACATGATCATGTTAATTGTTATCCCACACCTTGTTAGAATAACTACTCCATCAAGAACTACCTGCAAAATGTGATTTTGAGAATGTTGTTGTGATCTTCATTGGTCATTGATTTCCATTCCTTTAAACATTGAGACAAGGTATCTTTGTAGCCTCTACAAAGGAAAGCATGATCGTGGATGGTAAACAAGGATAAGTAATGGATGGTAGGTTTGATTGTAAAATTAAATTTTAGATGATAATAGAATGTATAATGTTGGGGAAATAAATGAATATTGGGACATTTAGTCACACATAATGTTGTTAATGCTATATTCAACATAACTTTGGTTATGGTGGGTCTAAAGACTTGTTCTCTTAATAAGACCACCATATTTTTCTATTATTTGATCTTGAGATTAGCTAGCATCTTATTAGGTTATAGATTAGAAGCTATTTTGATTTGGCCTTTGATTTTGTCTTCATCAAGTAGTGAAGAAATTTTATGCTAAGCTATTGGTGCCTCAAAGAGGTTTTCACTAATGAAGTTGTCTTTATTGTTTCATAGCACCTTTAAGAAGGATTCACTAAGGAATTTTGAATTTTAACTTTGATTGTCTTCTAGCACTTCCATAAAAATTTTACTAGAAAATATAGAGTTCTAACTTTGATTGTCACCTAGGACCTATGAAAAGGTTTCACTAGGAGAGTGTTATTTTACTATATGTATTTGGTCTTAGCCTCCTTGATTTTATTTAAATTCTATGTCACCATGGATTTTTTTTAACAAAGTGTGATTTTTTTGATCCCAATAGATACTTATAGGAGATATAATGTCAATAATATGGTTATCTTGGTTGATGGTAATGGCCTATGGAATGGTAAATGAATGGGGAGAGGCTATACAATCCTTGTAGAAGATACTAGGATAACTTGCTTCAATGCTAAAACACTCATCCTAAAAAATTGTAGAAGGATCACAAATGTATTCAAATTGATCTGTGAGGTATGCATAACCAATGTTGTAACAACCACAAACATATTTTTCTTCAGAATCTAATTCTAACTTGAGGGAATCTAAATTTGATGTTGAGATTGATGTTGATTTAGATTTTGATGGTAAATCTGATGTCAGTTCAATAATATAATTTGACTCTAACCCTTATTCTTCATCTGATAGGTAATCTATTATAATGATGTCTTGTTGAGTATTTGATTTTGGACAAGTAATGGCTTACGATGGCATAATGGGATCTACAAAAATTGGTTTTTCAGAGTGGGACTCCTCTAGGATGGGAAAAAGGTCAAGAGATAACTCCTTAAAGACTAGCTTATCAATAGGAGGCTCTTAAAAAATAGGCACATGGTCAAGGTAATGATTTTCCTAAAGGTGGTTATAATCATTAAGAAGTCACTCAAAAAATACTATCTCATTAGAGTGAGACTCCTCGACAACTGGTATAGGATCAATAGGTGACTCATCATAGGTTGACTTATCATAAGTGGTTGGTTGAACAAAAACATCTTGGATTGGTTGGTTATCTTGGCTTTGGTTTCTAATGAGATAGAAAATACCAATTTTGAACATAGCTTGGTATTCAAAGGATTGGATCAGTTGAGGTTTAGATGGGATTGGTTCTAGACGAGTAATGGATTATGGTTGGATACTAGTAGGGCATTAGGGAGCATGATTTATCTCATGAGCCAAAGGATAAAGTCCTAAAATGATAATGATATAGAATTGTGGGGCTTGATTTCCTGCACAAGCTAAAGGACTAGGTCATGAAATGATGAAGGGGTATTGTGAAGCTTGATTGCTCACACAAGCCAAAGGATGAGGTCTTGGTATAAAAGTGTTTTGGCATTATAGAACCTGATTGCTCACACAAACCAAAGGATGAGGTCTTGGTATGGGAGTGGTGTGACATTATGGTCCTAGAATATAAATGGTATGATGTGGTGGAGCCCGATTACTCTCATAAGCCAAAGCATCCAAGTCTTCATCATAAACCATATTATCTTAGTTGTGAGTTGGCTCATAAGCTAGTTCTTGACTATGTTCCACATACTGATTATTGTAAAGAAGGTATGGATTCATATCCTAAATAGCAATATCTATATTTGGGTCTTTAAAGTCCTCCTCACAAGCCTCTTTATACCAATCCAGGTCTCAAGTTGGATCGTGACCTGGTTTGTGACTTTGTGCCCATGAATGATTATTATGAGGTGGATAAAAATCTATCTCAAAAACCATATTATCATCATTGGGGTCTTGACTAAAGCCATTAAAGTCATTTTGTGTGGCCATTCTATCATAAGTTGGATTATACGTGACTCTACCATAGGTATAACTAGACATATCTACAAAAATGATGAAAGATCTAAAACCAAAAAGGCTTAGAGATCTACAAAATCCAAAAAAAATATCTAAAGGACAAATGGTTAAAAATTAGTATAACTTGGTCAAAGGGGTGGAGCTATATCTCTATTATGGTCTAAAAGTAGAGCTACAAAAATGATTTGTGCTAATACTTGGCATAAAATAGTCTAACATCAAATGTCTAATGTCAAATGTCATACACATAAAGCTCAAGCTTATAAATAAAAAGTGGAATGTTAAAGGTCTAGGTCAAAATGTTTCAAATAGGGTCTAAACTAGGAAAAGGAAAAGTTGAGTTGCTGGGTCTTTTGTCCAAACATGGATTCGAAATCTAGGATCAAACAAATAGGCATGATGTGATTTTATTTAATCTAACAAATTTTGAAACATCTTTGACATAGACCTGGAAGATTGAATCAAACATAAACAAGATTAGTTGGCATAAGTCATAAGGTAAAAGGCATTTGATAAAGAAATTGTTCTCCCAAATAGAGGTATAAATAATGATGAGGATAGGCATTGAACAAATAAACCATCAATAGTTTTCAATTTTGGGTATTTGATTTACTGAAGTTATACAACCCAAAAGAGAAAGACATATGTATTAGCCACATTAATTAAGGCCAAAATATAAATAAAGCAATGTTTGATTCCAAACTTAACAAGGTTAATTGAAAACTCAACATTGAAAACAAGTATTTGACCAAATAAGCTAAATAAGACTGGACAACATGATAACACATAAACAAGTTCTAAATGGTTGATGTGACATGGTTTGAAACAAATGGTTTTTGGCACAATGGTAAACAATTTTTGAAATAAATTGAATAGCCTAATGACATAAACATGATTGAATGATGTGATCAATGTTATGTTTCAAAGACTCAAAGGTAAAATGGTTTGATATGATTTTGGAATCATAACACTACCCTCCTTAACTCAAAGACATTGTTTTCACATGGCTTATGAACAAACCAAAAAGTTTTAGTCTCAAAACATACCAATAAAAAATGACCATAATACACTAAGTATAATATTCCAAATCCTAGAAAGGGTATAGCAATGTTGGGATGACTAAACTAGCAAGATTTCAAACATTTCTAGGGTAATCAATTATACAATAACTTTAATGTCAAATGATGCAAAATATAAGAATGGAAATTAGGTGACCATGGCATTGGCTAGTTGTAAAAAGTTCTAGTCCTTTTTAAAACCATTACATCTTGTTGTTTACTTAGTGTAGTTTGATGTCCAAATGCATATATGTCTTATGTTCAACTCAAAAGGAGTAAGTAAAGTCAATGTCAGGAGATGAAACCTCGGGTCAAAGCTTCCCTAAAGAACTCATGAGAGATAATGATGTCCCCCTCGCAAGCCAAGTTTTCATGAAATAAAAGACTAAAATAAAGACTTTAGTGTCATTTTCAAGGTCACCCAAACTTTGATGAGTTTTTGGGGAATCTTTTAGATGACATTCTTTATAAGCCTTGGACTAGGCTTTTTGCAATAAGGATGGCATTTTTGATTCCAAGGGTTCCCTAAATGGGAGAAATGGAAGAGTATACACATGAAATACTTCTCTTTGCCAATCAAAAGACAACTAAAAAACTATTGAATATAAAAAATTAGACAAGTGAGTTCAATTTTAAGCACCAATTTGAAAAATTAGGTTGTGTTCTTTTGACCCCTTGGTCTTAATTTGTAACTTGTAAAGTTAACTACAAGATTTAAGCAATACCACCCTAAATTATTTTCTTTTAAGCACCAAAATGAAAAGTTTGATTTATTTTAAAACACCCTAAAATAAGTTTAAAAGGATCTATTTAAGCATATTTTAATGATTATTCAAGTAAACCTATAAAAAAATGTTAGCAAGATGTTTAGCTTAGAAGAACTTTTGAAGATGAAACAACCAACTTACAAAAATGAGTTTTTTGGGTTTGTTTAAAAAAAAAGTGACCATATATGGTTATCCTAACCAACAATGGTTACACTAATTAGTAATAGTTACACTAACCGATGATGATTACACTATTAGATAAAGTTTATGCAGACTGATGATGGTTTTACTAACTGGTGATGGTTATGCATACTAATAATGGTTTATGGTGACAATTATGCTAATTAATGATAGTTATACTTAACCACCAATGGTTAAAAATGACTATTGGTGGTTTACTCAATTAGAGACAGTTACTTCATAAACTTGTGATAAAGAAAAAATGACCAAATGAAGTTAGAAAATTAGTTAGAAAGTCTTAAGCATCCAAGTTAAAATTTTAAATTTGTCTCATGCTTTCCTTCATATGTGGGATGTGTTGGGTCCCATTGGGTGTGACATTATGTTAACTAAGAATTTGAATAAGAATAGGAGATTAGTATTGTGTTAGTGACAAAATGAACAAATAAAATTGGAAAACAACACACTAAACTAAAACCTTCATGCCCAGTTACTAGGGTGAGCTTAATAATAAAATAAATGACAAACACAACTAAAAAGGAAGGAAAAACAAGAATCCTTCACCTTCCTTAGATGCTCCAAAATTCTTTTGTAATTGTGGCTTGTTGGGCTTGTGCTCATGAATTCTTCATCAAAAGAGGCTTGGCTATCTCCTCTTCTCTTTGGCACCTTTAGCTTTGGCTTGGCTTGGAATCAATTTGGCATGCTAATACTAATTGCAATAGCTTTTGGAATCATTTGTGCATTATAAATTTTCATTATCAAGAATTTTGAAGATACTTGAGAATAATAAATTTGCACCAAAATATTATAGAAATGATGTTCATGGCCTCTCTATTTATAGATTTTTGAGATTACTCAGAATCAACATGAACTGTCCATCTTGAGATGAAGATGTCTGGTTGGGGATTAATTAAATTATTGGAATTAATTATATAATTATACTCATCATGACATTGGAAAAAGGGGCATTGAAGAGGCATGGAGGGAATTGATGAGGAATGAGAGGCATGAATCCTAATATTTGTAGCATTTATGGCCTAGGGATATGTTCCAAAGAAATGAGGTCATCTGATGATGTAGATATTCAATATTCATTTCCAAAAATAAGTATTCAATAAGTTTCCATGGAATTATTATTTAGGATATAATTTAGTTTAATTATCTCTTAAGTATGATTAAGTACTTTGTGTAAAAATTAGTCAAATTAATTAGAATGCCTTGTTATTGGTTCAAAATTTGACTAAATTAGAATTGGAAGTCAATGTCAGATGTGTTGGAAATGTATTCCCATTTAGGATGTTGCCAACACAAAATAACAAAGACATGCATATCATATAATAAATTTGATAGAAAAGAGCAATATAGAGCACTCAAGTGCAAAATTGACATTTTGACTCAAAATGATATGATTAATGTTAGTTGGATCATAAATTTCATTTCCCCATTTAATGATTCTCTAGCCAAAATCAGTGCTTGAATATGTTACGTTCGAAGCTTTTAATGTGATTTAGTGTTTTTAGGTCAAATTGTGTACTTCAATGGAAATTAGTCAAAATCCTAGTTGGAGGTCATTGGTGGCTAGATTTAGGTGTCTACACCAATATTTGAATCACATAAAATAATATTACTTGTAATAAAATGTATATGATTTAATAGTTTTGGGAATATTAGTTTATTATTCCTAATTTAGTTAAAGAGTATGAGTAGTAACATCAGTAAATAAATATGTAATAATTAAGATACTAATTTGTATAAATCTAATTATGATTTTAACCTTTCTAAAAATATTAATAAGGGTTAAAAATAAGACTTAGCTAGAAACTAACTGAGATGACTGAGACAAAGTCTAGAGTGTTGGGGATCAACCAACAATCTTGATTACTATGTGAAAGCAATAAAACATGGAATTGAACTAGAATGATAAGTAACTAGAATCAGAAAATAGAAAATAATAAGAGATACAAGAAACCACCCTAAATTCTTGTATTAAACTCTTTATAGAAGGAATACAATTGAAGAAACTTCTTTTCTTCCACACCTCTCTCAGATGTATAGATCTCTTTCTAGATCTCTTTCCTTCAAGAGTTCTCTCTCTCAATTACAATCAACTCCAACAACCTAAATTGATACACATATACAATTCTTGTGCTATTCTACTATTATAATAAGCTATGAAGATCTATCCCTATTATATAACTTTAGGGATCATGAGCATACAATAACAACTTTTAGATGCACCTCCTAATCAAGGGCTCAAAATAGTCCTACTAAAGATAGAGATGCGGACTTAAGACTAACATTTAATCTTATCATGCAAACATTCTATTCTATCCACGAAAATAGATTCTTGATACACAGGTGACCGATGTCTATCCCTGCCTGTCTGCCTGTGACTGACATCGGCCAATCATGACCAACGCTGGCATCTCCTAGTGGACTCCTGACCGATGTTGGTCACTCCTAACCGACACCGGTGACTATGTAGTTCCAGCAACCTGCAACTTGCTCATTTAGTGAAGCTTTTAGCTCCACACTTCAACAATCTCCCACTTGGAGATAAACAGCTGCACTAATACCTGTACAACAACATCTTCTAGCTCCTCCATCTTCAAACTCAATCATGAAGACCAACAAAAGCTGAATGAAGATTCAACTTCTCCTTTGTTACCAGCTTGGTTAACATATCAGTAGGGTTCTTATTTGTATGGACCTTCTCCAGCTTCAACTCACCATCCTCCAATACCTATCTAATGAAGTGGTACCTCAGCTGTATATGCTTGGTTCTTGAATGAAAGGCTGAATTCTTAGCCAAATGAATTACACTTTGACTCTCACTGTATAGTTTGCAACTCTCTCGCTCCTTTCCTAACTCTTCCATGAACCATGTCATCCATGTCATCTCTTTTCTAGCCTCTATGACTGCAATATATTCTACTTCTATAGTTGACAAGGCAACAAACTTTTGCAACTTTGATATCCAGCTAACTGTTGTTCCACCAATAGTGAAAACATATCCTATGGTGCTCCTTCTGCCATCCAAATCACCTGCCATATCTGAATCTACATAACCATGTAGAGAAGTGTTTGACCCACTATAGCACAAATGCCTGCTACTGGTCCCTCTCAGATATCTAAGGATCCACTAAACTACTTTTCAGTGCTCCTTCCCTGGATTGGCCATATACTTACTAACAACTCCCATTGCTTGGGCAATATCAGGTGTAGTACATACCATTGCATACATTAAACTCCCAACTACGGAAGCATATGGAAATTTCTTCATGTACTCTACCTCATCATGTGAATTAGGACAATATTCTTTACTCAATTTAAAATGTCTAGCCATAGGTGTACTTACCAGTTTTGCATCTTGCATATTGAACCTCTCCAACACCTTGTTCACATAATCCTCTTGAGACAAAATCAACCTGTGATTTTTCCTGTCTCTCTTAATAATCATTTCAATGATTTTCTTTGCTACTCCCAAATACTTCATGGTATATGTGTGAGATAATTTCACCTTAAGCTCAGAGATATCCTGCATGTGTGATCCTACAACCAGTATGTCATCTACATATAACAACAGAATAATATATCTACCATTATCCAATCTCTTAAAATAAACACAATGGTCAGATTGACATCTATTGTAGCCATGCTCAGTTATAAACTTTTCAAATCTCAAATACCACTGTCTAAGAGCTTGCTTGAGGCCATACAAGCTTTTCTTCAATCTGCACACTAACTTCTCCTTTCCTTTGACCTTAAACCCTTCCAATTGATCCATATATATTTCTTCATCTAAATCTCCATGAAGAAATGCTATCTTAACATCAAGTTGCTCAAGATGCAAATCCTCAATATCAACTAAAGACAATACAGTCTGTATAGAAGTCATTTTAACTACAGGAGAAAAAATATCACCAAAATCAATACCTAGTTTCTGTGTAAATCCTTTCACTACCAACCTAGCCTTATATCTCATATGTCCATTCTCACCTTCCTTCAATCTATAGATCCATCTATTCTTCAGTGTCTTCTTTCCCACTGGCAACTCAACCAAATCCCATGTTTGGTTCTCTTTCAAGAAATCAATCTCCTCATTCATGCCTAGCTCCCACTAATTCTTTGATTCTACCAATATTACTTCATCAAAACTCTCTGGTTCTCCACCATTAGTAAGCAATAAATAGAATAATGAAGGGGAATATCGAATTGGAGGTTTACTTACCCTTTCTGACCTCTTGATGGGCATCTAAGACTCATTCACAACAAACTGTCTACCCAAATTCTCTGACAGTGACCGACCTCGGTCACCTCCAAGCCTGTTACTGGCTGACGTCAGTTCCACATGACCAACATTAGTTTCTGCCTGACTGACATCGGTCACTGTCTGATCAATATCAATTTTTGTATTGCCGATGTTGGTTCCTGCCTGACCGACATCGGTCTCTATGTTTTCCTGTCTATGATTATTCTTTCCCATGAGCTCATTTTGGACCGTCACCTTGTCCAATTCTCCATTACTCTACCCAAATTGATTCAGCTTCTTGAGCTGATCACTATACATCACTTTTTCATTAAAAACAACATCATGGATCCTAATTATTTTATTAGTTCCTAGATTCTAAAACTAGAATCTGAAATCATCAGAGCCATAACCAATAAATGTGCACCTCATAGAATTAACATCCAGCTTATTTCTATTTTCCTTATCAACGTGCACAAAAGCTTCACAACCAAAAACTTTGAGAAATGAGAGATCTACCTTTTTACCTGTCCATGCCTCTTTTAGAATTCCACCATCTAGAGCTATAGAGGGTCATATGTTAATTAGGTAAACTACAATATCCACATCTTCTACCCAAAATTCTAAGGGCAAGCCAGCATGCAATTTCATACACCTTGCACGCTCCATTATTGTTTTATTCATCCTTTTAGCAACTCCATTTTGCTGAGGTATCCTTAGAACCATCCTTTGCCTACATATTCCATGCATATAACAATACCAGTTGAACTTGTGGCTGTAGAACTCACCACCATTGTCAGATCTCAGGCACTTCAATCTCCTGCCTATTTCATTCTCAACCATATCTTTCCAAATCTTAAAAGTGTCAAAAACATCAAATTTATTCTTTATACAATAGACCCATACCTTTCTTGTAGCATCATCTATGAAAGAGACATAGTACTATGATCTTCCAATAGAAGCAACCTGAGCTAGTCCCCACACGTCTGTGTGAACAAGCTCCAATTTGTGCTTCTTCTTTGTTGACCCAGTCTTGAGAAAACTTACTCTCTTCTGTTTCCCAAAAATACAGTGCTCATAAAAATCCAAATATATTCTTTTCAAATCTGAAAGCTTACCTTTTGACTTAAGAATAGACATTCCCTTCTCACTCATGTGGCCAAGCCTAGAGTGCCACAACTTTGTATTTACATCTAAAGTAGATAATACAAAAGGAGAATTATCAGTAATACAATTACATAAATAGAGAGTACCTACTCTGTTACATCTAGCCAATACAAGTGCACCCTTGGTCATCTTCCAAGATTTAGCTATGAGAGTTACTGTACAACCCTCATCCCCCAACTTTCCTATAGAAATCAGATTCCTCTTCAAGCTAGGAACATGCATGACATCTTTCAACACCCATGTGTTGCCATTCTGCATTTTCAGCTGCACTTTTCCTTTGCCAACAATTTTACATGGCTCATCATCCCCTAAATAAACTATTCCAAAATCTCCATGGACATAGTCACTGAAATATTCTCTATTAGGGGTAGCATGAAAAGAGGCACTAGAATCTAAAACCCAATATTTTATATTATTATGCAAAGAGAATATAAGAGCATCTTGTGTAATACCTAAAACTTTTGCTTCTTCTTTACCTTCATGCTGATTATCCTCTTTAGGTTTTGACCAACAATCTTTGCTTATGTGCCCTATCTTTCCACAATTCTAGCAGGCTATCCTCCTGCCATTTTTGGATTTGGATCTAACTCTCATCTTTGATTTAGACCTTGATCTCCCTTTCTTACTCTTCTCTTTTTGCCTTCCCCTGCTCTCAAAACTTAAATCATTCCCTGATGTTTCCTCTGTGCTTTTCCTACGAATTTATTCATTCAAGATTACACTAACAACATCATCTACTTTTAAAATATTTGAAGCAGATGCAATATTACTAACTACCATTACCAAGCTATGCCAGCTCTTAGGTAAAGAGCATAAGATTAATAGAGCTTTAATTTCATCATCAAACACTATTTTGACTGAATTTAATAGATTTACAATTCCATGGAAATCATTTAGATGATTAGATACAGATCCACCTTCCTGCATTTGCAAATTAAATAACTGCTTCATAAGATATGCCTTATTTGAAGCTGAGGGTTTTTCATATAAATTTGCTAAAGTAGTCATTAACTCTACCATTGACTTTGCCTATGATAAATTAGATATCACAGTAGATGCCAGACTCAATCTTATAGATCCAAGAGCCTTTCTATCAAGAACTTCCCATTCTACATCTTCCATGTCTGTGGGCTTCCTTGAAACTCCACCTAACGGTAAGTATAGATATTTCTGATACAGATAATCCTTTATCTACATTCTCCATAATTGGTAATTCTTGACATTAAACTTCTCTATTCTTAGTTTACTTTCTTCTGGCATTGCTTCTCCCACTCAAATAGAAATCCCTATGAGTAACCTGTAATCAATACACACTAACCAGATCTGAAATGCCTGTTAGTCAATCTGAGCTCTGATACCACTTGTTGGGGATCAACCAACAATCTTGATTACTATGTGAAATCAATAAAACATGGAATTGAACCAAAATAATAAGTAACTAGAATCAAAAAATAGAATACAATAAGAGATACAAAAAACCACCCTGAAAACTTGTATTAAAATCTTTACAAAAGGAATACAATTGAAGAAACTTCTTTTCTTCCACACCTCTCTTAGATGTATAGATCTCTTTCTAGATCTCTTTCCTTCAAGAGTTCTCTCTCTCAATTACAATCAACTCCAACAACCTAGATTGATACACATATACAATTCTTGTATTATTCAACTGTTACAATAAGCTATGAAGATCTATCCCTATTATATAACTTTAGGGATCATGAGCATACAATCACAACCATTAGATGCACCTCCTAATCAAGGGCTAAAAATAGTCCTACTAAAGATAGAGATGTGGATTTAAGACTAACACTTAATCCTATCATGCAAACATTATGTTCTATCCACGAAAATAGATTCTGGATGCATAGGTGACCGACATCGGTCCCTACCTGTCTGCCTGTGACCGATGTCGGCTGATCCATGACAGACGCCTGCATCTCCTAGTGGACTCTTGACCGACGTCGATCGCTCCTGACTGACACCGATGAATATGTAGTTCTAGAAACCTACAACTTGCTCATTTGGTGAAGCTTTTAGCTCCACACCTCAACATAGAGTTCACTATGCATGACTAAAACACTCACAATTTAAGATTTAGCCTTCATTTTATGACTGGATAAGAGAAATAAAATAGGACACTAGTGCCACCAGTGTTATAATCCACCTCTACCACTATTTTCTAAGAGACCTAAGCTTTCTAGGTTTTATTCACTATGTTTGTGTGACCCTGCCTATGAAGATTTAACTATCAGATGCCCGTGGAACTCCTTATAGACCTGATTTTATCTCTAGACCCTAGACCCCATTATGATATGATAGACTTTGGAAAATAAGGGGTGTTAGTGTGTATAATATGAACTAAACATGTATCCACACCCCTTGTGTGGGTTGGCTTCTTATATACCAATACTATGAAGAGGGATTAAGCTATATGTAATTATCCCAATTGATTTGCTTTGTGCAATACTATGTATGAAGATGAAAATACTAAAATTTGATGTGCTTTAAGTGGCTAGGGATTGGTTTAAGGATTTGGATAAGTTTTTAAGTATATTTGTTGTCTATATATAGAGAATAGGGAAGATATCCTAGGTAGTCTTCTTTTCTTGGTGATAATTGCCAACCCTTTCCAAATGATTTTTGAATGGAAATTTATAAGGATCTATTGGTTATGGGTTGAATGGGCTCACATTAGGCTGATAAGGAGAAGGATGGGGAATCAAAAGGAACTAACCATTGGGGATAAAAATTTATTTGGATAGGACTGTTGAAAGTAGATAGTAGTGGCATTGACATTTTAGAATAAGTTGGGCACTATTATCCTTAGTTGACGAGGCCTAGAGGGATGAATTTGTCATGGAAATAGCAGTCTGGTTGAGCTGAGATCAAGTCTATAAGGATGCAAATGACTAGGAATTAGTTAAAATAAGCCTTTGAGGTGTAAAAAGAGAAGTTATAGAGTAATCCAAGGTACATATATAAATATGGATTTTAAGATTTGGAAATATGTAAAATGAAATATATAAAGGTTCAAAGTTGATTGTGTGTTCATGCATGGACTATAAGTGACCTAAGAGGATTATTCAAGCCTATTTTGATATTATTTAGATATATCTTAATGAATTAGATATTAATTAGTGTTTTAGAGTCCATGACATTGCTCTATGTTCATTATTAATGTTGGACCATTCCTATGTAGTATGGATAAAGGTTTAAAAGGTGACTACATATGCATTCATGGTGACTATATGAATAAAATGTTGTTCGAGCAATTTGTGCTTAAGTAGAATGGTACTGTGATGGATGTTAGAGCTTAAGGAGGACCTATAGATCATGTGTAATGGTACCATACATTTGTAAAGTGTTCCTATGTTTTGTTTTTCTCAAAGAAGTGTCAAAGAGTTTAATACATCTTCATAAGACCTAAGAATGACTTATGCCTATTTGAAAGTGGATTGTGCTTAAGTGTGACCCATGTGAGATAACTTAAGGGTGAAGTAATGTTTTCTGGTAGATAAGGAAAGATTATGATATTGTTAATTCATGATTTATCTATAAATTGTGGAACCAAATGAGATGGTTTCTAGGCTTGTGGAAGACTTATGAGAGAGACTTGTGAAAGGTGTATGTGAGATTTATGGAGTGAAGGAGAGGTAGAGTGCCCAATTGATGAATTAATGAGTAGATCAGATTTATAATGGTGTGTATGACCTATAGTTCATATTTCTTATGTCATAAAAGTTTCTTATAGTTTGAATATAGGTGAAGATTTCTGAGTGTATATATGAGGAAAGTTTGAGTGAAGGAGAGAGATTTTGGCATGTATATGTAAGATGCCTATATGAGATACAGAGAGTTTGTGAAAGGGTTAGATAAATAGAGATACATAACAAAGTGTTGAATACATAATTTATAAGGTGGAGGTGTTCAAAGGATGGTCAAAAGGACTTAGTTTTCCTTAGGGGAAATTACACCTTGTGAAACAGGTGTCACTAGATACCTTTGGTCAAGAGGATATGATCAAGGTTTTATAGTCTAAAGTAGTTGACCAATTTATTGTTTGTAATTTATTATAAGATAGTATTCCATGTGTTTTAGGCTTGAGAGTTCATTTTATTCCCCATGAGGGTTTCCCAAATAAATTATGTGTTATGTGTTTGATCTTATGTATGCATTGAATGAATGAGCTCTTTTGTTGATGTTTCTTGATCAAGTTGATGTATGTTAATTATTCAATAATTTTAAAGGTTTATAATTATAATTGAAATATCTAGTCTCATAGGTTCCCCCCTCTCAATGATTGTACCTCTAATAGTCTTATACCTAAATACATAGTATAGGCCTAGAACTAAACAAAAACCCTTATGATGTCTAAAGTCATTTATATGACTATATGATCTCCCAAAAAAATGTGATATCCTTCAAGGGAGAGTATAAGTTTGATTTAACTTAGTGTTTTTCCAAGAATAACTCAAATAGCCATATTTAGCCTAAATCTATCTTAGGGGTGTTGAGAATGCAAGTAGGAGCTAGAGAAGCCTTTTTATTTTATTCATATTTATATGAATGAGCTTCATGGTGTCTCAATAAACTATGAATAGTTGAGTGGGGTCCTATAATAGAACTAAATGGAATTGGTTCAAGGTTTGAGCATCTAAATTTTATGAATAAACATTAAGAAACCAAATAACCTAAAACCCTCTTAAGAAATCCATGGAGAAAATATGAACAAAAATGCATCCATAAGGGGTATTTTCTCCTAGAAAATTATTTGGAATTGTTTGTAAATATCTCAATCCTCTTTCCACCCAATTATTCTATTTTGTTACTTGTATGAATAGGCCGAATTCCATGTTTCTTGCAAGATTTGAGTTATTTTATAGGTATAGAAAGGAATGAATAGATGAAATTCATGGTGGAAGGTTTTTAGAGATATTTTATAGCTTCTCAAACCTCATTTTCACCATAGTTATGCATGAAAAATACTTTTATAATTTAATCATTGAAGGTAATCTTGAATGACATAGTGAGAAGAAATGTGATTGTCAAAGTGTGATAGTGAGAATTGTGATAGTGAGTCTCTTGAGTTGTATTTGATAGACCAGAGTAAAAATAGGTCTTAAACATGTGTATTACATACTTGGAACTAATTTTATTATACAAATACAAGTCACCATAATGACAAATGTGAAAATTTAGGATTATAAGGCTAATGAGTGATTGCAGAAAGTAAATGTCAAGTGATAAGGGGAGGATATTAGTTGAAAGCATAAATGATTTTTACAAATCATATATCCACCTTCCCAAGTAGGGATTTATGTGTCAATTAATCCTATGATAGTTTTACATAGTCAAGTGGGCTCCTCATCAAAGAGGTAGTTTCAAAAACAAACAATGAAGATCTCTATGCCAACTTGAGGAAGATGTCATGTTTGTGATGAACACTTGTCATAAAAGACCTCTTAACCTATTCTCTAACTCTCGTTTCTTACATTGTAACTATATTTTTAAGCCTTGACACTTGGCCTTATGACTATCCAACTTCACTTATTTTCTCTCCTCTCTTATGCTCTAAATATTCAAGCCTTTTGGCATTGTAAAAAGGATCCACACCTAGTATGGTGAAGCCTTGTTCATTTGAATATTATATTTTCCATTGAATAAAATTTTCCAATCTATTTTTGGGTTCATATCTTATTTTATAAGTGTGTGAAGTAATGCATAGTGGAATGATAAGTGATAACTATCTATCTTTATGTTCTCTTTATTCTTTCATGTTTGGTACAAGTAGTCTACTCTCTAACAAGTCACATGGAGTGTAACTAGTGTATTTTATTATCTCTAAATATAATTAGTGTCTATAATTAGGCCTCTTATTCATTCACCTTGAGAAATGAAATGCATATCACCTCCATGTTTGAAACATGTATGTTATAGCAATATAAGATGTTGAAGCTAGTATTTTGAGTCATCTTTCATAGTGCAAGTATATGGTAGTCTAGTGGAGATCAATATAGTATATCACCACATTAGAATAGGTTACATTTATGTTCATTCTATCCCTTTTCATCCAAGCAAGAAATTATTATAGGTGATAAGATATCAAAGATAAATTTAGGGAGCTAACCCTTTCAATCTATAGGTTTACCTTTTCTATAGGCAACTCATAAGCCTAAAGGTAATCCAATGTTTCACTCAATTTGTAAGGGGATTGAAAAAAATCTCTAAGGGTGAAATATTAAGTGAAAATTTTAATAATATAAATTTTTAAATTTATTTAGGGAATATAATATTGGCATGGCTTTAACACATTCACATTTTTTAGATTTAGTGGGGGCATGTTTTAGAAGTATGTTCTCCACATTCATTCAATATATGGTATAATTGGCCAATTTTCACTCCCAAGTTTTTCATATTTCATTTTTTTGGGCTAAAGTGCAACATTTAGAATCTATCTATCAGAGGAAGCATTTCACACTATGCATGTATCAAAATTCATGTGTTATTTCCATTTTAAAGTTTTTGTTTGGTCTTTTGGTTAGGTGTTGATTCTTTCATCAAAGTTATGTTTCAAGTTTTTTTTTCAAGTGTCAGGAATTGTTTCAGACATTTTATCTAAAACCATTTCCTCAAAGGATCTTTTTTAGGATAAATGTCAAGTCTCTTTTGGGAAAGTTGTTCACATAATCTTTCCAAAAGAATTGTTCTATAGGAAAATGCCCTAAACAATAATCTTTAACGGTATCTTTCTTCATCAAAGGGTCCAAAAAAAATGCCCTAAAAAAAAATTTGAAGTGTCATTCTCGACAAAAGTGGTCCTTTACAAAAAGTTTGAAGGATTATTTCTCTTAAAAGTGCCCTACACATTTGCCTAGAGGGTCTTTTCTTGAGAAGGTGTCCTAAACAATTATTGTGAATGGGCATCTTCAACAAAGCTGAAGGGCATCTTCTAAGCCAAAAGTCACTTTCAAAAATCTTGAAAGAATGGTTCATTATATAAGTTTTGAAGGACATTTCAAAAGGGTAGTTAAAAAGTTTTTCAAGGCCATTCTACTTCTATAGGACATTTCTCAAATTGTTGAAGGGTTCCTCTCTATAAAAAACTAGGCCAAAATCAAAATCTAAAGAGTCATTTTCAAAAAAAATGGCTGAAATAATTATTCATGGGAAAATAAGTCCAAGGAAAATACCCTAAAAGAATTGTTCCAATGGAGTGATAATTGCATGAACATCAACTTCAGGGTCATGGGCTAACCATTAGTATTTAAATCTTCTAACAGATTTATTCCTCTTTTCAACACCAAAAAAACTCCCCTCTTACTTCCTTTCTATTATAAATATAGACCTTGGGCTAGTGAAAACAAGTTCCACATGATGTATGGCAAATCGATGTTGGATTAATATCACATTTTTCCTTTAAGAATTAGTATTAGTCTATTTATTTCAATTTTTTGAATAATTATATAAGCATGTAAGTGACGTATAGTGATATGAAGTGATGAATTTACATCCTTCCATCCTTTATCCTTCATACTTAACAAAATTTCCTAGTCTAACAGGTCATATAGATTATGTTTAAGTGTGTTTAATTTCTATAAGTGTATAATTATTCTTGAAATGTGTAATCTGCCTTTAAATTCATTTACCTTGTGTTATTTTATACATCTTACCTCTATATTGAAACACTTATGTTAGCACTCATAGAGATTTATAATAGTATATGTGTGTTATTTTATTGTCCACTAGAATATGATATTTACATGGAAAATAATCTTGATGCATCACCACTCTTAGAGTAGGTTTCCTTTTATGAAATTTATAAATCTTTTCCCTTCAATCAAACTAGTTTAGATAGTTATTTTGCATAGATACATTCAAGGAGATAGCCCTTTAAATTTAGAGGTTCATTTCCTCTATAGGTATACCCACATGCCTATAAATGTTCCAATATTATCAAAATCTAGAAGAGACTTGAACACTCTTTTCTAGGGTACAAGATTTGGTGATAATAGTTATAGCATGCCTGGTGGTACTGTTGGTCCTATTGGTTTTTTACATGTCAAGGTGAATGTTGGTCTTGAAAAGCATAAGGTTGTATAAATATTCTTAATCCATCATTTGTGGACTCCAATAAAAATGTGATAATCTCTTGTCATAGATCAAATTTCCCACATTATACTTTATGGTCCTCACTAGGTCATCTAGGATATTCAATCAAGCCCCTCTAGCTAAAACTCATCTTGAAGAACAACACCCTAAACCATTCCTAATGCTTAGAGATCTAGATAAGGAGGTTTTGAAGGGGAAGAAGAAGAAAAATAAGTTGAGGAGATTGAAGAGATAATATATCAAGAGGAAAGAGGAGAAATAGATAGTTAACAACCTTTCTTATCTTCCAACACCCTAAATCTAGTTGACCTTCTTACATATGACCCTATTCCTCGCAGTGATTCCAAGAATCTACCTATTTTTAATGGAGAGGGTCCTATTACCCCATCTAATAATATTAGGTAAATTTCAAATTTTTATAACTTTCATAATGTCACACAAGCTGAAATAGCCATTAGATTGCTTGCCATGTCTCTAAAAGGTAAGGCAATTAATTGGTATAGGAGTTTCTAAGGAAGTTTCACTACAATTTGGGATGGCTTTGGGGAATTGTTGGTAAATATATTTGAGAATAAGAGTGACCATACTTCACTAATCCACTATTTGAATGTGATAAAGAGAGGTCCTAAAAAACCCATGGGAGATTTTAATGAAATATTTCAAAGGACATGGCATAGGTTGCCACCTATCATGAGACCTCCTCTGAGTTTTGTGTTTCCCACTTATATCAAGGCTATTGGTACTGATGTGGTAGTAAAGTTTTAGTTAATGTAAGTTTTTACTCTACTAGACACATATGAGATAGCTATTGAAGATGAGAATAGCTTGATATAGGCTATAAAGTTGCCTCCAAGAGTTTATATGCCTTTGTTATCTCATAGTTTGGTTGAAGCTCCAAGTGTAGCACAAGTTCCTAATGTTAATACCAAGTTTATAACTATTCCCAAGAGGATATATAATGTTATGGATAAATATGAAGAAATCTGATCATTATGAGCTCAACTCAAGCAAGCTCAATTATAGGAAAGTGCTCTACCTAACCCTCAATACTATCCTCAACAAGGCTATAAAAATCCACCCCAATACAAATACCAAGGAAGAGGACAAGGTCAACAAGGTTTCAACAGATATTCTAATGCCTATAATCCTAATTCCACTCCTTTCACAAAGGCTATTGTTCTAGTACATGATAATCTAGTCCAAGGAGAGGATCATTTAGACTAATGGGGACAACCTCAAGTTCAATTTATGTATGATCATGGAGAAGATATCAAATATTTGGTGTCATAAGAAGAAGCTACTCCTTACATGACATCAAAAGAAGTTAATCTCATGTAATGGGATATTCATGCAGAAGGTAGCAACCAAAGTGTAGGTATGATGAACTTTCAAGCAAAATATGATTATGTGTTGAATCAAAGCACATCAATTTCAGCCAGCATAAGATCCAAAAAGAGAGCTTTGGGAGATGTTCCAAGAGTACATGTGAATCCAATCAGTGCCTCTCTAAGGCCATAAAGTGTGAATCCTAGTTTAATACCTACTATCAGTCATGCTCCTCAATAAAGTCAGAATGTGACTAAGGTTATCAAGTCTACAATAGAAAAAGTTCAAGATCCATTAATAACTTCAAGAATACAATAAAATTTGAATACTTCCCCTCTAAACATTTTTCATTCTTTGAATAATACCAAGACAATCATATCTTTTTGGGAAGTCTTGCATATGCTTGGTCAAAAGGAGCTCTTACAAGAATAATTTGTGAATATTCATGTGGATCCTCAAGCTCCAAGATACAATGATGTAGCAATTAACAATACTCCAAATTATGTCTTAGATGCCTCCATAAAATCTAAAAATCCTCCACCCTTCTACCTCACACTCATTATGGAAGACAAGTTGGTTCACAATTGTATTGTAAATAGTGCAGTTAGTACCATTGTCATGCCTAAGGTGGTGGCTAATAATTTGGGATTGAAGTATGACACACATATTAAATGTGTTTTGTATCTTGATAGGACTCCAAACAAGATAGTGGGATTAGTCAGATGTTTTAAAGTATTTCTACATGACTGCCCAAGTTTTCCCATTATATAAGACATTGTGGTGGTATACCTTCTAGCTCATTTTGTTATCTTCTTATCAAGGGACTTCATGACTAAGATAGGAGGGTAAATTTATAATGATTGGTATTTTATAGATTTTAAAATAATATTTGGAACCAAGGTGACTATAAGGACATAACCTTTAGCAAGGTTTCATATTGAGTCATATATGGATACAAATTCGAATCAGAATTGTCTAATTAGTCAAGAAGAAGGTGTCATGGATGGTGAAGCATCCTTCCCCCTTGAAGGTATTTTTAATGTTTTATTTGATAATTAAAACACTGAAATGTATGGACTTGATCCATATACATTCATAGACGAGACTATTATGGTAGTTTATTATATGCACAAAAAAGATGCTTCCATTCCTTCACTCACTAATGAAGATCTTGAACTTGAAGGGATATGGGAAATGTTTTTTGATGGATCAAGAAGAAAATTATGTGAAAGATCTAGTGTTATGTTAGTTTCTCCATCAAATAATCAATACTACTTCTCATATAGATTCCACTTTAGTTGCACCTACGATGTGGTAGAATATGAAGGCCTAGTTCACAGCCTCTAATGGGTAAAAAAGAAAGGGATCAAGAATTTGAAGGTTTATGAGGATAGTGAATTAGTCATCCATCAAGTGAGAAATCAAGCTACAGCCAAGAATACCTTGATTAAATCCTACAAGCATAGGGTATGGAACCTACTTGAAGACTTTTATGCCTTCAATATAAAACCCATACCAAGGGATTCAAATAAACATGTTGATAGATTGGCTGCCATAAGAGAACATTTTGATGCAAATGTTGATATAGGGAAGGAGAAAGATCATTCTCATATTAGGTTCATTGTGATGTATTCTATTCTAGATAATTAAGTTTCATAGAAAGTGTTTGAAAGTGATGAACACATTGTACACTTCTTATAAAATGAGGTAGAATTCTCCTCAAGGAACCAAAAGAGACTACATGATAAATATGAAGAAAAAGTTATTTAGTTGAAGACAAACAAGATACCTAAAGGGATGATTACTTTGGAGAGTGTTTTCAATGAATATGGTCAAAATAATAAATAAAGAGTGATAATTCCCATGAAAGAAAATAACTATAAGAGATTCATGATTTACAAGGATAAGCTTTTAAAAATTGGTAATATATGTTCCCTATTTGAGAGGCAAGCCTTTATTGAATGTTGAAGAGTTTCATGACATTTTTCCTTGGAATATAAGTATTTGAAAGGGTTTGATCCAAATCTAACTCGTCACCACTAAGTTATAACTTGGGGCTAAACCGGTTAGGCATAACTAAAGGCCTATCAATCCCAAGATATATGAACTCATGAAGAAAGAGCTAACCAAGTTGATTGAGTCTAGGATCATCTTTCCTATCATACTCTCAAATTGGGTGGCTAATCTTATACCTATCCAAAATAAGAATGGAGAGATCAGACTTTGTGTTTATTTTTGAGACCTTAATAGGGTGTCTCTCAAGGATCATTATCCACTACCTTCCATGGAATAAATTTTACAAGTTGTTTTAGGTTCTCAATGTTTTTCACTTCTTGATGGTTATTAAAGTTACAATCAAATACTAGTGAATGGAGAGGATCAGTTCAAGATATCCTTCACTAAAAAATGGGGGACCTTTGCCTATATGAAGATCCATTTGGTTTATCCAATGATGGAGATATATTTCAAAGGGAAATAGGCATGGATTTTAAAGGTTTGATCAATCAGTTTTTTCTTGTGTACCTTGATGATATAAATATTTTTTTGAAGGATGCTACTGATCATATGAAACATATAAGGAAAGTTTTTAATAAGTGTGAGGAGTATGGAATATCCCTTAATCTAAAAAAGTGTATCTTTTTTGCCTATGAAGGTAAGTTATTGGGTCATAATGTTTCTAAAGAAGGCTTATCTATTGATCCTAAAAGGATTGAGGCTATTCTAGGCTTGGATTTTCCTCAACACAAGAAAGGACTTCAAAGCTCCTTGGGGAAAATAAACTTTGTAAGAAGGTTTATTCTAGGATTTTTAACTTTCGTAAATCCTATCAAGACCATGCTCAAGAAGAACCAAACTTTGGCTCAGATAAAGGAAGGAAAGAATAGATTTGAAAAAATCAAACAAGAAATTGAAATATCTCCTACTCTCTTGAACCTAAACTTTTCCAAAGATTTCATACTCTATACCTTTGCTACCCTTGATACAATCTCAGCTATGCTTATACAAAAGAAAGATGAAGATGTAGAGCAACCAATTATATTCTTTAGCCAAGGATTGGAAGATTATGAGGTCAAGTATACATTTATTGAGAAATAAATTCTATTTTTGATAATAATATTGAAAAATTTTAGACAAATGGTTTTAAACAATAATATACATGTCATGGTTTCTCATCCTTGCACCAAGGAGTCTATCCTAAGCAAATACCTCAATGAAAAGAGAGTTGGGTGGATTACCAAGGTAATGGAGCATGATATGGATATTAAGGTGACAAATTGGCTAAGAAGAAAAGGTTTAAGTGAGCATTTATATTTATATTTTCAAGATCCAAAAAAGGAAGTATTAATCAACCAAGTTCACCCCTAATCAGTTGATGACATAAAAGTTCAAAGTTGGACACAAGACATCATTAGTTTTCTTTAAAATGGTGGGTGCCCCAATGGCATGAATAAGTCTCAAAAGAGGTATTTTATATTTCAAACCATTACTTATTGTCTTTTATATGTTGTTATATTTAGGAAAGACATGAATGGGGTGTTGTTAAGGTATGTTAACAATGATCAGTTTAGTATGCTACTAAAAAAGTTTCATAATGGTGCAGATGGAAGTCATTTCTCTTCTAAGATGATGACTACAAAGACAATTATGGATGCTCACTATTAGCCTCACCTTTTTAAGTACTTATACCATTGGGCTAAGATGTGTCTTCAATGTGCCTTCTTTATAGGAAAATAGAAACTTGCAGCCTTTCTATTGAATCATGTCTAAGTAGACTAGCCTTTCATGTAAGGGGGCCTTGAATTCATTGGTGTGATCAACCCTTCATCAAGTGTTGGACACAAATGGATATTTAATTATGCTAACTACTTTGAAAGGTGGATAGAGGCTATTACATTGAAGGAGTCAAGTGAAAATACTATCTTGGAGTTCTATGAGAACATTATAACAAGGTTTGGATTTCCCCATGTTCTCATTTCTGATAATGCACTTACTTTCATAAGTGCTAAAAATTTTGATTGGGAAAATATGAATGGATTTTACTTAAGTACCTCATCCAACTATTACCCTCAAGGTAATGGATTGGCTAAGTCTACTAACAATAATCTCATCAAGATCATCAAGAGAATATTAGAGAATAATCAAAGGGCATGGCACACCAAGTTGAAGACAACATTATGGGCCAATAGGAATACTCCTAAGAGATAAATTGGTAACTCCCTTTTTTATTATTTATGGGAGAGAGGCTAGGTTTTCCATATCTTAAGAACTCCCTACACTAGAAATTACACATCATCTAGAACTACTTGAAAATACTCTAATGGAAGTCAGATTGATAGAAAAAATGTAGCTAGCTACAAGAAGTAAGAGATAATGCACACAAGGCAATGGAACACCACCAAGTAATCATGAAGAATTCCTTTTACAAAAGAGAAAACACAAGAGTGTTCAATGAAGGTGACTTGGTTCTAAAATGGGATGAGGATAGAGTAAAACTAGGTAGACATACAAATTTTGATGCTTTGTGGAGTAGAACTTACACTATTAACAAGTGAAAAAAAAAGTAACTCCCTTCAGTTGATCAAGATGAATGGAGAATAATTACCTATCCCTATGAATGGGATACATCTAAATTTTTTCTATTAGTCTTTGCAAGTCTATTTTGTAAATAGTAGCATAGGTGTGTGTGTTTAGTCAAGTTTTGTTTTGGCTTGGTTGTGTTCCCTAAGTGTTTTAGATGAACACATGCATGTTTCCTTTGGTTTTTTGTTGTTTTACCTAAGTGATTTATAGTATAGGTGTGTTTATTTCCCTTTTTTTGGTGTGTATCTTTACCTTTATGCGTGTGGATCAACCAGCTTATGTCTATTGAGCTAAAAGTCTATTCAAGTCATTTTGGGTGCCTATATGCATGACTCCATGCCCAATGGAAGTATTTAGGCTACTGATCTTAGTCATAGTAGACATTCCACCCTTAGTAATCACCAAGATGTTGGCCAATTTTCACTCCCAAGTTTTGCATCTTTCATTTTTTGGGATAAAGTGTAACAATCAGAATCTATCTATTAGAGGAAGCATTTCGCATTATGCCTATAATAAAATTCACAAGTGTTGTCTCCCTTTGAAATATTTTGTTCGATATTTTGGCCAAGTGCTAATTCTTTCATCAAAGCTATGTTTTTTGGTTTTTGTTCTTGTGTCAAGAATTCTTTTAAACATTTTATCTGAAACAATTTCCTCAAAGGATCTTTTTTAGGTTAAGGGTTAGGTCTCTTTTAGGAAATTTTTTAACACAATATTTTCAAAGGAATTATTCCATAGTAAAATGCCCTAAACAAGAATCCTGAATTGTACTTTTCTTCATCAAAGGGTCCAGAATAAATTTCGTAAACAAAATAAGCTGAAAGGTTATTCTCGGCAAAAGTGGTCCTTTACAAAAAGTCTAAAGGATCATTTCTCATGCAAGTACCCCACACATTTTCCTAAAGGGTATTTTCTCAGGAAGGTGTCCTAAACAATTCCAAAGGGTCATCTTTAACAAAGTTGGAGGGCATCTTCCAAGCTAAAAGGTAGTTTCAGAAAGCCTAAAATAATGGTTTGTTATAGAAGTTTCAAAGGACATTTCAAAAGGTTAGTTCCAAAGTTCTATAAGGCCATTCTACTTCTGTAGGGAATTATTAAAATTACTTAAGGGTACCTCTCTACAATGAAGTGGGCCAAAATTAAAATTTGAAAGGTCCTTTTAGCAGAATAGCTGAAATAATTATCCATGGGAAAATAGGTTCGAGGAAAATACCCTAGAAGAATTATTTTAGTAGAGTGACAGTTATACAGATGTCAACATCATGGTCATCACCTATCCATTGGAATTTAAATAGTGGGTCCCAAGAAGATTGATGGTCCTCAATGAAATTCTCATATCGATCCAACCATATGTGAGGGTAACGGATCTAAGTCATTATCAATGGCCAATTAAAAGATGAGAGGTTGACGGACTCTATGAGATTGTAACATCCAACCAAGGCCAAGCTGGAACAAGATTCTAAGGGATGTTTGTAGACATACATGTGGAGCCAACATTCTAACAAATGTCATGAAGGCATATATGTAGGCTTTGATAGTTTCATCTCTGAGGGCAAATGGAATGAAAAGGACTTTCCCCTATGTCTTTACTCATCTCAACGAGATGATGAGAAGTTATTATCATCAAGACAAATCTACAATAGATATATCCATTTATAATAACCATACTTATGCCAAAACATTATCTCAAAATATCTTGATTCCATTGGTGTAATCATTTAGGAAACATCTCTAGGAGATCAAGATAATTATGTAACCACTTGAGGTGACATGGAGCAATTGAATGGATTGAATGAACATCATTTACAAAGATAGTTGTAGTCATTATTGGAGGCTTCTAATAGATTGATTCCTCTTTTTAGTGCCCAAAAACCTCCCCTCTTACTTCATTTCTAATATAAATACAACCCTTGGGTTAGTGAAAAGAATTTCTACATGATGTATGGCGAAGCCCTACTAGATTGATATTACATTTTTGCTTTTAAGCATTCATATGAGTCTATTTCTTTCAAGTTTTTGAACAATTTTATAAGCATTTAAGTGATGTATAACAACAAGAAGTGATTATTTTCCATTCTTTATATTTCATGTCTAAGCAAAATTTATTAGTCTAATAGGTTATATAGAGTACATTTAAGTGTGTTAAATTGTTGTAAGTGTATAACTATTCATAGAATGTGTAGTCTGACTTTTAGTTCTTTTACCTTATGTTGTTTTATACATCTTGCCTCTATACTAAAAAACTTATTTTAACACTCATAGATCTTGATAGTAGTATATCTTTGTTGTTGTATTGTGCACTAGAATATGATATTTATGTA
>JARHVA010006037.1:200000-247500 GCA_037957365.1 Torreya grandis
CTCATTATTTAGTTTTAGCACCAATTTTACATATCATATTAGAAATTCATGTCATTATCCACACCATATACACTAGACCCATATTATACTCAGTACCTGCACCATTTTCACTAGATTTACACTATAATTAAATCTTATTCCAATTTTAATGGTTGGTCTGATATTTTCATAGTATTGACACCAATATTGGCACTAGTATTTTCACTAAAAATGTTTATTGGGATTCATACAAGGATTTAAAATTTATTTTACTACCCTAGGTATTAATTATGGAGACAAACACAACTTATTTTTTATGTACACCCACTTATTGATGATGATTAGGATCTGTAGACATCCAATTCCAAATACCATTATGTTGAAATTGTCAATCTTACTCAAAACTGTGAAATCACACAATTTAGGCCAAAATCACTTAAACATGCTAAATGGTTTGAGATTATAATAGAAAAGTTCTTATTCAAGCTAATATATCCTTAATGGGATAATGAATATTATGTGATTATTAAATTTTCTCAAATCATTTGATTTAAAATGATGAAAAAGCATTTGGTGCTCTGAATCATTCTTTTCTTCTAATTTAGAAGCACATGACATGTGTATGTGTTATTTTGTGTCAGCAATGTCCTAAATGGGATGACGGTCCATATTAAACTAAAATCACCTTCTAATTCCTCTCTAGTAAAATTATGACCCAATAATATAGCATTCTAACTAGTTTGATTAATTCAGTACAACCAATTTCCAAATAATTACTTTAAAGTTGATGAATCTTACTTAAGAAAATTAAACCAGATTATGAGCTTAAGTAATAATTTCAAGGAAGTTATTGAATATGTATTTATTGTAAATTTATTCTTATTAACTTCATCATCAAATGACATCATTTATGGGGTGGAATTCATAATCCATAAATGCAATAAATATTAATATTATGGCTTCCTATGCCTCTTTAATGTTCTTTCCATCCAAATAATAATGACGGTATTTAAGGATATTATTTACATAATTGGATTAATTGATGAACACACATCTTGATCTCAATATACACAGTCATGGTTGTTCTTGATCAATTTGTAAAATCTATAAATAAGAGGATCAATACCACTTTTATTAAGCTTCATTTTTGTAAACTTATTATCCAAAATGCTCTTCACAAACCATTTGTGAGTCTTTATTATTATGCTTAATTTTTAAAAGGATAGCTTCAATATAGGCACAACATTGATTTTCCTTGCATTTTTGAAAAAGACTTTAGCACCAAATCAAGGGGAAAACACATTTTGAGATGCATTTGTGTGATGGGATGCTCTTGTGAAGGTAATGTATATATATTTTTTTAATTTGCTCTTCATTATCATTTGTAAACCCCCTTGAATATGTTGTCCTAGATTATTATGTTCTTATGTATTTTTCTTGATTTTTCATGAGTAATGCTTGATCTAACCATCTTTGTAATCCATCTTGGCATGCTCTATGGTAAAGCGTAACCCATTAAAGTAAGGAAGACACTTTGAAAATATTAAAAACTATAAAAAGTGTTTAAAAATCCTTAAAATCAAGTTTTTATCTTTATTTTCCCATGTTTTTTACATTTTTTGTTGATACATAGGTCACATAGTGATCGATGTTGATTTTGTGTAATTGACATCAATCCAATATAATTGGAATCAATTAGGTTATAGGGAAAAACTTGGTTAAAAATTTGCATTTTAGAGATTTTCTCAAAGTTACAGTTTGTCATTTTGGCTTATAAGTCTTAGTCAAAAAAACTATCTCATGTTCTAAAAGTTTTTTTTGGAGATTTTATTCTAACTTGGGCTAAAAAAAGTTTTTTGTCAAAACATTTTTTGCCTAAGGGTTCATAGGTGACCATTATTGGTTATTTTAGACCAATATTGGTTCTTTTATGATTGACATCAATCTTGATGTAACTAGCATCGATCACTATTGACCAATGTCAAATCTATGTGTAAAAAATAGAGAACCTAAGAGCTAGTTTTTAGAAATTGCTTGATTCATTATCAATTGTGTTTCAAAGCATGGGGAAGCTCTCTAACCTTGCATGACCCACATTAAAAAAGGGATAAAAATTTGAGCATGATTTAAGTCTTGAACCTTCCCTTTAGTGTTTAAAAGGAACTTAGATGATTTGTTTAATTAATTTGTGAATTTTTTCAAAGTTTTAGCAAACTAAGGCCAAGGGGCTAACAACTTAATTAAACCTTCTGATTTGATCCTTAAAGTAAATATTCACTTAAATTAAAATCTTTTCAAAACTGTGTTATTTTATAAAAAATAATCTATTACTTATTTGTTCTTTGATCAAAATGAAAAGTGCACATATGTTGTCCCCTATCCCTTTTAGGGAACATGGGTGACCAAAGTGCCTTTTCATTGTGATTGTGCCTTTGTAAAAGGTGCGTAAATAAATGTGTCTAGGCTCTCCCAAAAACCCATATGGTTTGGGTGATCTAAAAATAACCTCTAAAGTATTTCCACTTAGATAATTTATTTTACGTAATTTGGCTTATGGAGGGGAGTTTGTAGCCTCTTCATGAGTTCCTTAGGGAATATTTGACCTAGGGTTTCATATCCTAGAAATGACTTCAACCCCACTCCATGGTGGGGTATACAAATTGAGGATGACCAGCTAGGACATTTTCTTGAGTGGTTAAACAAACTCTGTTAATGTCAATCCAACTCAAAATGTATGATCAATCTAAACATCATACTACATTAAGTAATTAATAGATGAAATGGTTGATAAAAGGACAAAAAAATTTAAGCAATCCAATTGAAGTATATCCAACACAAACTTTAGTTGAGACCACAATAATGATAGATCAAAATGTCTCAATCAAATAGCCCAAGTCTAATGAGGTTTTATAACATTATTTTCTAGACATGGAGCATACATTTTTGAATCATCAATAACCTCTTATTCCTTCACAAAACCAAAGACCAACACATTTAGTACACATTGAATAAATCATAAAAAATAATTTGGCTATTTTGACTCAACCAACACATAATTTGGTAAATAGGCCATAAACTTCCCAAAATCAATAGAACATGTATAATTCAAGGTAGTAGATTCTAAATAATCAGTAACTCACTTACTCAACTCAATGAGTAATATAAAAAAAGTTGTGGATTGTAGGGTGTATATCCCTAACACATTCACACAATAGGGGAACATAACACCCCAATAACAAGGGCACATAACACCTCAGCAGAATTATGTTCCACCCATGAATGTACCAAACATGCAAGAGTGGAATTACATGAAGGATATTGTGTTGTGAGTGGAAATAAAAATAGAATCAAGAAGTAAAAATTTGAAAAGATATGTCCATATAAATTCTATTGGTTCTCTAAGTCCCCTATTTATTTCATTTTGAGGAACCCAAATTCAAAAAATATAAAATAAAGGGTGACCCTCATGAACACGTTTAGGCATTATTTATGTTATACCAAGATGTTGCTTATAGTAGCATTTATTTATTTTAACTATTTCCATGATGTTTATCATGGAAAGCTTTAGATTGGCTACTTAAGTTACCCAAGGGATCATTTGTGGATTAGAATGACCTATCTAAAAATTTCATCAACCATTTCTCATACAATATTGAACATGAATTGATCGTTATTAACTCATGAAAATCCAAATAACATGATGAATAAAGATTCACAACATATATATAGTTGTTGAGAGCATTATATAGTTGCTTTAAACATAATTTTCTAGATAAATAGATGGTAGACATATTTTCACAAAAATTACAAACTTAATTCATGCATAATCTATGTCTTCCATATACTAACTTATTTAAAGAAATCATAAACAAAGGGGTGAATATTTATAATGAAATTATTACCAAAAGCCTTGTCAATATTTACATTTGGGGTCAAACATAAAATCAAACCCAATCAAAGTTTGAATAGTTATGCAGGATATACCTAAGGGTTTTAAAAAGAACAAAAAATGGTAAGGAATGGAGTGACTAAAATAAGACACATATAAACATTATATGCCTTGATAGCTCCAAATGTACAATGAACTCCTCCTAATCCACCAAAAAATTTGTAAAGAGTCCCTTCATGAAGGACATTCCACAATAAATTTATAGTCTTTAGCAAATTGGGATAGCCTATTGAGGTAGTGTTCCAAAAGCTCATAGTAGCTAACCTAATTGTATGGCATCTACTAAATCCATTTACTATAGATCAACCAAAGCCTGATTGGTACAAGGAAAATGAATTTTATAACTTCCATAATGTTGTTTGTATTGATACCTATCATTACATCTAATTTAAACACCTTATTGAAGATTTGATTAAGAATGGTGAAGTTGAGATCAAACTTGCTCCACAGCACACTAATCAAGATATGGGTATCTACAAAGATCTATTTCCTAGACATAATCAACAACAATCAAGGAACAATCAAAATCAAGAGAAAAATTAGTGTCAAAATCAAAATCAACATCAAGGTAAAAATTGTAAAACATGAGAATAATCATGATCATAATACCCATGCTAAAAACCTTGGTTACAATAACATGCCTTATGATTATAAAAACATGGGATGGATTTCTGTGAACCACATTTACACTATCACAATTAAATATCATGAACCATCTCATGCTCCTCAAAGTATGGAATAGATTTTTATAGGGTCAATACTATCTCCCTCTAGTAATACTGCATCGAGTTCATGTAATTATATTACACCTCCATTTGTATGGGTTACTATTTTTGGACCCCATCCTTCCTCTTATTATAATGGCTCCTCATCAACTCAAAATTTCTCCAATGTAACTAGATGCTCATGAGTCACCCTCTAAGTCCCTTCGACTTCATCTTCTAATTATAATGACTCCTTTACACCTCTACATTATGCAATTTTAACTATATGCTCATGAATTACTCTTTAGGTCCCTTTGCCCTCTTTTTCAGCACTAAACTCAATATAAACATTATGCCTTTAGATCTAAATATGACTATTGTGCCAACTAAAGCCAATTCATCTCATCCTAGTGTTAAGAAACCTTATAGTCTATCAAACAAACCAAGTAAATCCCCTATGCATATTTCCATTTTGAATCTGTTTTACATGTTTGAAGTTCATAGAACTATTTTAAATAACCTTTTAAAACAATACATTATTTTCAATGATATTAATCCTAAACAATTCCAAATACTAGTGGGACATTTGTCTTCATTTTTATAGGTAATATTTGATCAAAAAGACATGTTCAATCTTGGTCCTAGCCATAACAACCCATTGTATATTGAGCTTATTATTGAAAACCATAAGATCAAGCAAGTTTTTATAGATAATGGTTTAGGGCTGAACATAGTGTCCCTAAATATGGTATAGAGATTAGGATACAATTTGAATGACATTAAGTTAGAGAGAATCACCATAAAGGCTTATGACAATGTTGAGAGGGAGTCTTTTGGTACCATTTTTTATTGATCGTTATTGGGTTTGTTTCCCGCCACACTTTATTACATATTACATATATTGATTTTCCTTATAATATAATTCTTGATCATCCTTGGATCTATGAAGTACAAACCAATACATCCACCTTGCATCAGTTCCTTAAGTTTCCCTATGATGGGATCGAGGTTACTATTCTTTCTAATCTACATCCTTATTAGTATTGTAAACATTTAGAGGTTGAGTATTGTAATTATAACTATTTTACAAGTTATAAATTTGTCACAAAGAAGAACAAGGAAATAGTTTCACATCCACATCCATCTAATTATATCAACTTGAGTGACCATGCTTCTAATTCAACTGATACATTTCTCACAACTCTTACAAAATAGGTTGTTATAAAATATGTGGGCATTTCCACGTATTATCTTAAGGTTTCCTTCCATGCTATGACATTGCCAAAGTCTCCTAAAAAAATTTCAAACACAAACCTTTAAAAATCCCTAACAGACCCAACTTGATTTGGAAATAGAATAAATAACAATAAAAACCATCAATGGTCTTTGTACCTACTACTTCACCAAAATAGGATATTACTGAAGGAGACTAGTTATATTCTAATGGCATTATTTATTATTTTCAAAAACTAATATATCTTTTCCCTAATCAGATCATGGATAATTTTGATTATACAAGAAAAGGCCTTGGCCCATGATCACAAGGAATCCTATAACCTTTATTAGCTAGAGTACCTAATTTAAATAATGGTCTCAAATTTATACTTCTTAGGGGTGACCTCATGACTTTTGATAGTTATTTTTCTGAGTTGACTAGTGACAAAACTCTTGGAAGTGATGTCCCATTATAACATTTTTGATGATCTTACTAACATGGATTTATTTGATCAAAATTCCATTATGACCTTGACATGTCTTTGTTCCTTATGAAATTTTCACCTTAAACTCATTGATTGGGACCAATGAAATTTGGTCATATACCTTGATGAGTTTCAAAATAAAGAATCAATTATAGATTATATGGGCCTTAGATATAGATTTCCCATTGGTGATCACAAGCAAGGATTTAATTTTTCATTGGATTGTTTTTTTATAGGTACAATCTAATGATAGGGGGTGAATCAGTGGTGGAAAATAATCCAATTCAATTTCCAAACACTTAAAAATACTTAAGCATTCAATAAAATCACTCGTGAAGCATAAATATCATTCGTAATAGTGAACAATAAACATAATGTAAGATCACATACACAACACAAGATCTACATGGGAAACCCTCTTAGGGAATAAAACCCACTCTCAAGCCTGCAAACACATGGACAACTATCATATAAGATGAACATAAACAAGAGACTGATCAATTCCTTCTAATTAAGAACATCAGTCAAGTCCTTCTAACCTAAGGAATTTAGTGAAATAATAGTTCCACAAGGAGAACCTACACCTTAGATGATCAAGTCCTTCTAACCAAAGGTCTTTTGTGAAACCCTATTTCAAAAGGATAAATTACCCTTAAGGAAGATCAAGTCCTTTAGACCCTCCTTGAAAAGAACACTTCCACCTTAGAACTAATGTCTTCAACACCTAATGATGGATCTCTTCATTAGCTGACAAATTCACAAACTCTCTCTCTCTAACTCATACAAGCCTCTCACATAGGCACACCATAATCTCTCTCCTTCACTTAAAAAATTTTCATATGCACACTCAAATCCCTTTACACAACTTCAAATTACAATAATAATATATTATCATTAGAAACATAACCTATACATCATGCATATAATCCTTAATCTTATCTAATAATCAACCCAATAACTGGGCACTCTCACTTTCCTCCACTTTCCTTTCCTCTCCTACTCTTTCACATACAATTTTCTCTCTCACACATTTAGAAATCACCATCTTTGATTTCACTATTTATAGATATATCTTGATAATCAACACCTTGGTCAACCATTAGGCATGCCTTAACCCTTAAGGCATATATATCATCAAGACAAAGCTCAATACAAACATCATTAGTCGATCATATCACCTATGGGTCACCCTTAAGTAGCTACACCTTTTAATAAGGACCTTGTAGCTCTTATAGGTCTCATAGAGACCTATTCACCCATTTATCACACCATTAAACAAAAAAGTAACACAATAACACTTTCAAATACATGGGTCCACTCCCTATGTCCCCTTTAACATCCTCAAATGATCATAGTCATCTTAGCTCACATTTGTGTATGATCAAATAACTCAAATAGAGACCTTATACACAATAACACCATTATCAAACATAAAATAAACTTCTTAATCATTGTTCATACTCAAGATAGATTGATCACACCTCTAAAATAATCATAGAGCATCCTCATATATTTTTTAACACTCCTGAATAGAAAATTCATCATGAGACATCAAAACAACATCAAAATGAGCTCAAATATCCTTCTCAGGTCATTTCCAAAATAAGCATGAACACATAGTCAACTTTGAACATTAATATCTTTAATTTTACACACTTCCATATCTTCAAATTAGGTTGATTAGATGCACCATGGAGTTCTCTTCATATTTTATTTTTATAGCACCAAAAATTTTGACTTCTATTTAAAGATACAGACAAAATATAAATCTCTAGTTTTTCCCTTTGTTAAATTCAAATATTTGAATGACAATGGTCATAGTTAAACTTTGACCAATTTTCTCACATCTTGTGTCCTCTCATCTTTAGATCAATCTCACACCATCGATCTTGTCCTAACATTAATACATAAGCACCAATGCTTAAACATTAAACCTCAGCCACTTTGACCTCATCTCTTACAATATTTAAATGTTAACTCAACATGTTCCATTGATATATATGGATCAACCAGGTATTTAACTATCAATTCTCATTGTTTGATCAATCTATATGAACACCTGCTAGTTATTATATCCTTATCTTATACTTTGATCATTCATTAATAATCATTCACCTATCCTCATCTTTCTACTTCCTAACTTCTTAGAGAAACATGCACCATCGATCTTGCTCAAACTTTAACTTTTTTAGAAATGACTAAGTATAGGAACCATTGAAATACATCTAAAAGGCCAACTTTGTATAGTCATAAATTTTGCCTCGATCAATATCATGTCCCAAAAATCACACCATATATTTTCCTTTCAAATAGAAATCCAACCATGTATCATACAACTCTTTAAACCTTTATGTGTATGAGATATATCACCATTAAAATGCCTTCTCAAAATCTTTTGTCACAGAGCCAAATATGCTTAGAATTTATCTCAGAGACCAACTTTTCTCTTGAATAACTTTTTCCATACTTTAACACATGATCTCAAATTTATCACAAATTAACTATGCTCAAAATTTAATAAACCAATATGATTAGTTTATATTGAGACCTTCACACATGTAATATATAACACCATCAAACTGATCACTCAGTTCTTCATGCCACATTGAAAATCATAGAATATACTGAGAGGGGGGATGAATCAGTATATTATATATCTTATAAAACTTTCCCTTTATCAAATTCCACTTAATCAAACATTCAAGATATGCAATAAAACTCAAACAATAAACATCACACAAGATATAGAGACACACCAGATATAATGTGGAAACCCAATGTGGGAAAAATCATAGAGAACAATCTCAAGTATATTCATGAGAAAAAACCCACAAGAGCACCATACCCCATTACTGAGTACCAACCTCAGCTACAATTCATGAGCACCAACCCACAGGAGCTTCAAACCCCTTTGCAGAGCACCAACCTAGCTATCATTCATGAGCATCAACCAATTTGTGTATACCACACACCTATCTCTCAATGTTGTTATATCAACAAATGATAGTTTAATACAACATCTCTTTCCTCTCTCTCACCTTTTCTTTTCTAAGCTAGATATAGCAAATACAAATCATATTCAACTCTCACAATTGTTCTTCTAAGCTAGATAATACAATATCAAATTAACCTCACACTTCCACATTTCAAATGGCTACTCAAGCCTTTATTTATAGCTTTCCAAATGACCTTTGGCCTTCCCCCTTTGTGACCCTTCAATCCTCATGTAAAATGTCACCAATCTTGGATGAACCTTCATATTCAAGCCTTTGAAAAGTCATGTGGTGACACTTCATGATCAAAAACATCCTTCCCACTTTTGTCCTTATCTTTGGTGACTTTTCATATTCCTCAAAGTGTCCCTTCATGAGAAATTACACCCTTACTCTTTTTTCTTCACTTGGTGACTCTTGGAATTCCCCAAGATGACTCTTCATGGGAAAATGCATCCCATCCTTATTTTGTCTTTACCTCGTAGCTCTTTGACTTCTCCATGGGCCCTTCTTTTGTCTCATATGTAACCAAAAATATATTCATTAATATTAAATAAATATTAACTCACATTAGCCAAGATAAACAATATTAAATGTAATGGGGACTTTATCACCAATAATGCTAAACCTTTGACATCAATGACAATATTTCCAACAATCTCCCCCTTTGTCATTGATGGCAACCTCAATCTTGAAACTGCCGCATCCTGTCACCTACACATACCATCATCTGTAAACATACAGTAACTCCCCCTTAGTGTAGCAACGTGTACCTATTCCCTATACCTATTTTTTGCACCTATACCTATTATTCTCCCCCTTTGACATCAATGGCAAAGGGCCTACCTGGAACTAACACTTAGCTCCCCCTCAACTAATGTTGAACCTTAATGGTAGGAAGTAAAGGAAGTTACTCCCAACTTCTCTTGTAGATACTCAAATGTGTCTTTTGGTAGTGCCTTTTTGAAAATATCTACAATCTACTCTATAGTACTAATATATTCCAACTTAACCTGTTGATTTGCATCTTACTCTCTCAAGAAGTGATATCTAATGGGAATATGTTTTGTTCTTGAATACATTACTATATTTTTCAAAATATTTATAGCACTTGTGTTATCACAAAAAATGGAAATAGGTTCATCATACTTTACCTTAATATCTTCCAAAGTTTGCTTCATCCAAAGCACTTGAGTACAACACAATACTGCTGCAATATATTTTGCTTCAGCTATAGAAAGTGATACTGAGTTTTTCTTCTTGCTTTGCCATGATACTAAGCAATCACCAAGGAAGAAATCTCCTCCACTTGTACTCTTTCTGTCATCTAAGCACCCTGCCCAATCTAATTCTGAATAAGCAACTAAAGTGAAATATTTACCTATGGGATACTATAATCCATAATCCAATGTCCCTTTGATATATCTAAATATTCTTTTCACCAACTGAACATGACTATCTCTTGGAGATGACTAATATCTTGCAACCATACCTACTGCATGCATGATGTCTAGTCTCGATGCTGTCAAATATAAAAGACTACCAATCATAGATCTGTATAAAGATTGATTTGTAACAGGTGAATCTTCATCCTTTCTCACCTTATTTCCTGTACACATAGGTGTGCCAACTGGTACCTAATTCTCAAAACCAAATTTCTTCAACATTTCCTTGGCATATTTACTTTGACATATAAAAATTCCTTTATTTGATTGAAATATCTGTAATCCTAAGAAAAATGATAATTCTCCAAGCATAGACATTTCAAATTCTTTTTGCATTCTATCAAAAAATTATTTTATCATCTTTTCAATATTTCCTTCAAAAATGATATCATCAACATAAACCACAACAATCAATTGATGCTCACCTTCTATTTTGATGTAAATATTACTATCAACAAATCCTCTCTTGAATCCTTGATCTCGTAGGTACTTATCAAGTCTTGTATACCAAGCTCTGGGAGCTTTTTTTAATCCATACAATGATTTCTTTAATCTGCATACATGATTACTAATATTCAAGAGAATAAACCCCTCAAGCTACTCAATGTAGACCTCTTCTTCAAGATTCCCATTTAGGAAGGTAGATTTGACATACATCTAAAATACTTTGAAATTTTTATATAATGCATATGCAAGAAACATTCTAATAGCCTCTAACCTTGATACTGGTGCAAAAGTTTCTTCAAAATCTATTCCCTCAATCTGAGCATATCCTTTACATACTAATCTTGCTTTATTTCTGGTTACTTCTCCATTTTCATTCAACTTATTTCTATAAACCCATTTTGTTCCTATCACATTGTGATCTTTTGGTCTAGGCACTAATTCCCAAGTATCATTCTTTTCTATCTGATCTAATTCTTCATCCATAGCCTTAACCCAATGCTCATCATGTCTGGCTTTTGAAAAAATTCTAGGATGAATTTTAGATAACAAAGAGAAATTAACTTGTTCTGATTCACTTACCATCATTCTTCTAGTGCGAATTCCTTCTTTTATATCCTCAATGATGTCACTTTCATTATGATTTTTTTGAACATATTTGGATGGAGTCTTGGTTCCCTTTTTCTCCTTTTCCTCATTTTCATTTGATTCTTCAAAGCCTTCCTCTTCAATGATTTTAGGATTGTCTACTGGATCACTGATCTTTTGTGTTCCATCTTCTTCTATCCTGACACTTGCACTTTCAACAATTTTCTTGGTTTTTTTGTTATAACATTTATAAGCTTTACTTTTCAATAATAACCAAGAAATATACCATCTGCTCTGGATTCAAACTTACCAAGTTTTTCATCATTTTTTTTTATGAAGCATTTGCTACCAAAAACTCTGAAATAATCAACTGTTGATGGTTTGTCTTTCCATAGCTCATAAGGAGATTTGTTGCTATTGACTCTTAATAAAGCTCTATTCCAAATATGCACTATTGTACCAACTACTTCTCTCCAATATTTATTTGCTATCTTGGATTAATTTAGCATTGTCCTCGCCATCTCTTGAACTATTCTATTTTTCCGTTTAACTACTCCATTTTGTTGTGGAGTTTTGGCTACTGAATACTGTCTCTTTATTCCATGATCTTCACAAAACTCAATAAATTGATCTGACATGAATTCTCCTCCTTGATTTGATCTTAGACACTTAATCTTTAGATTAGTTTCATTCTCAACTAATGCTTTGAATTCTTCAAACTATCTAAAAGCTTTTGATATTTTCTTTAAAAACATTATCCAATTCATACGTGAAAAATCATCAATAAGAAACATGAAATATTTATCACTTTGAGTACTTTGAGTCCTCATAGGTCCACGGAGATTAGTGTGAACAAGCTCTAGCATCTGAGTGGTCGATTACTCTTTTGTTTTGAACCACCTTCTAGCCTACTTCCCATGCTGACAAGGTCCACAAAGGGTGTTAGATGGCTTTGTGATCATTGTAAGATTCCTGATTGCTTGCTTTTTGAAAATTTTGACAAGATTGTCAAAATTTATGTGCCCCATTCTCTTGTACCATAGCCAACTTTCTTCAATCTGACTCAAACAACATTTTTGCCCTTTCATGTCTGATAGCATATATAAGTTATTACCTATTCTCTAAGCATCTGAAATCAATACATCTGAATCTTTTCTTCTAATTTCATAACCTTCTATATAAAATTTTAGTGTGTGTCCCTAATCACACATTTGACTTACACTCAAAATATTATGCTTAAGACCTTCTACATATAAAACATTTTCAGTTTTAGTTCTACCATTATCTAAACTTAGTGTACCTTTTTTGGTAATTCTAGCAGTTGTGTTGTCCCCAAATTTCACTATACCACCATTGATCTTCTTTAGGGTTATGAACTTGCTCTTGTCTCCTGTCATGTGCCTTGAACATCTGCTATCAATAAACCATGGCTTTTATTCATTTCTTGCATGCAAAGCTATCTAGACCAACATAGAACCTTTAGATTGTTTCTTTTGCCATGTCTGAACCTTTTTCTTAATGAATGGAGCCTTGAAACTTTGGTCCTTCTTGACTGACTCGAACACACTTCTACAATACCGAGCTATGTGTCTGAAGTTGTTACACTTGTAACAAATTATGGTCTCTTCATCAAAACTTGATAGAGGAGCAAAAGAGTTATAGCTTCTACTTGACTCTATATGACCTTCCTTTTCCTTAATTTTGAGATTGTTATCTCTTTTTCTACATTCTAATTTCTTATGACCATATCCATTACAATAAAAATAGTAACCATAAAAATAGGACCTATTTGTGAATCTCTGACCTAATTGCCTTTTATAGCTTTGTTCCTTCCAGCCTTCTTTGTCCTATGTATTATTCATTCCTTCCCTTCTTGTTTCTTTATTTGTAAGAGCTTCAACATAGCTCTTCTTCTTTTCAAAACCAATGCCTGTCTTATCTAATATTTTCTTTTGGCTTTCTAATATCTTATTCAACATATTAGTGATATTCTCAAATTTTGAATCATTGACTATTTTATTATTGACTGCTTTCTCAATCTCTTCTTTTAAAGAGGTAATTTTAGTAACATACCTTTCACATTCTTTTCTTGATATTTCCAACTGTGTCGTCAGATCTTCAATTATCTCCTTTGACTCCTTTTCATTTTTCTTGATTTCATGCTTTAATCTTCATTTTTTATTTTCAACAATTTTCAACTCTTCTAAGGCACACATGAGTTCTCCTTCCATATTCACTTCAGCTTCATCCTCTTCTTCTTCTTGATCAACTATTCTTTTCCTTACAGAGGCACCTTTATGTATGGCCATCTCGTGCTTTCTTGATCTACCTTCAAGCTATAAAACTTTTCAAAAAGGAACCTACTCTAATACCAATTATTAAGCGCAGAATATACTAAGAGGGGGGGTGAATCAGTATATTATATATCTTATAAAACTTTCCCTTTATCAAATTCCACTTACTCAAACAATAAAAATCACACAACATAGAGAAAGACACCAGATATAACATGGAAACCTAGTGTGGGAAAAACCACGAAGAAAAATCTCAAGTATATTCATGAGAACAAACCTATAAGAGCACCATACCCCTTTGCCAAGTACCAACCTCGGCTATAATTCGTGAGCACCAACCCACAGGAGCTTTAAACCCCTTTGCCGAGCACCAACCCAGCTATCATTTGTGAGCACCAACCCACATGAGCATCAACCACTTTGTGTATACCACACACCTATCTCTCAATGTTGCTATATCAATAATTGATAGTTTAATACAGCATCTCTTTCCTCTCTCTCACCTTTGCTCTTCTAAGCTAGATATAACAAATACAAATCATATTCAACTCTCACAATTGCTCTTCTAGGCTAGATAATCCAATATCAAATTAACCTCACACTTCTACATTTCAAATGGCTACTCAAGCCTTTATTTATAGCTTTCCAAATGACCTTTGGCCTTCCCCCTTTGTGACCCTTCAATCCTCATGGAAAATGGCACCAATCTTGGATGACCCTTCATATTCAAGCCTTTGAAAAGTCATGTAGTGACCCTTCATGATCAAAAACGTCCTTTCCACTTTTGTCCTTATCTTTGGTGACTTTTCATATTCCTCAAAGTTTCCCTTCATGAGAAATTTCACCCTTACTCTTTTTCCTTCACTTGGTGACTCTTGGAATTCCCTAAGATGACTCTTCATGGGAAAATGTGTCCCATCCTTCTTTTGTCTTTACCCCGTGGCTCTTTTACTTCTCCATGGGCCCTTCTTTTGTCTCATATGCAACCAAAAATATATTTATTAATATTAAATAAGTATTAACTCACATTAGCCAAGATAAACAATATTAAATGCAATGGGGCCTTTATCACTAATAATGTTAAACCTTTGACATCAATGACAATATTTCCAACACTTTATACAGTCATAAATTTTGCCTCGATCAATATCATGTCCCAAAAATCACACCATATATTCTCCTTTCAAATATAAATCCAACCATGTATCATACAAATCTTTAAACCTTTATGTGTATGAGATATATCACCATTAAAATGCTTTCTCAAAATCTTTTGTCACAGAGCCAACTATGCTTAGAATTTATCTCAGAGACCAAATTTTCTCTTGAATAACTTTTTCCATACTTTAACAAATGATCTCAAATTTATCACAAATTAACTATGCTCAAAATTGAATAAATCAATATGATTAGTTTATATTGAGACCTTCACACATGTAATATATAACACCATCAAACTGATCACTCAGTTCTTCATGCCACATTGAAAAATTGGTTAAGTATGGGAAAACACAGTCAAACTACTTGGGAACCTAACTTTTCATATGTATATATTTTGAAATGATTTGTCACATGATCTAAAAATTAGCATGAAGAAACTAGGCAAAAAAATGAACAAACCCATATGATCATTTTATCTTGAAACCACCACATGTATGAATGCTAACTTTATCAACATGCTTACTTGGCTCTTTTTGAACACATGCAAATTTGCCAAAGTATGGGAAAACAATGAATTTTGATTGAGAAGCCAAATTTTCACCCTCATATATTTGACTTCACTTTGATGCATGACTTTAGATATAACTCATAAAAATTAGGGACTAATGCGTTGACAACCATATGACCAACTCCCCCTAACTCATTCACATGTGGAAATTGTGATGTCAACAAACTTCTAACTCAAACTTTCTACCACTAGACCCAAATTGTCTAGATGAAAACTATGGACTAAAATATGAATTCCTCCTATGTACACAATATCTCAAATCATATATAACATATTAGTGACCTATTGCATACACTCCAATCACCATAGTCATACCTAAACATCTCTAACAGTGCCAAAACTAAAGATCAACCAAGCCTCCTTTAAGAACACTAAGACAAACACATTACACACTTTGTAATTATTACTTAGGCTATCAAATCACTTTATCCACTAACCAAGACATCTCCATGATATCACCATGACATCATTAAAAACTCTCCAACAATTCCCCCGTTTGTCATTGATGTCAACAAACAACATATATAGAAATATACATTTTACCTTCTCTTTCTTCAAGTATTCTCATAATAGGAACTTTCTCCCCCTTTGACACAATGATAAAATGGTCACCAATTTATCCTAAGGATATGAAAAGACCATAAATAATAAAGTACCATATTATAAAGATGATACAAACTCCCCCTTACCTTGAGCCTACTTCAACTTGCCATAACAACATCCTATTACTCCATGCCAACACTCTCTTCAATCAAACACTACAACCAATGAGGAAAGTACACACAAAAACATAAAAATATTATGTAACATATCAATAAATATCTACGAGGGACTCCCCCTAAGAACTTTGAGCAATAACACCTTCTGAGCATCTTTAGATCTCTACATACCATGAAGAATCACCACATATGCTTACTAGCCTTCTCTCTCAAGTTACCGTAAGGACCACTAACATAAATTGATGCCACTTAACAAATAGGAAATATTCACTAAACCAACTTTATAACTCACATTGAAACATATATACCTTGCTCTTTTAGATAAACTGAGCAAAAATCAGTCTTCTTCAAACTAGGCATATCTAGCCTTCTTGTAGCCCTACCTAAAACTTTCAAATCCCACAATTTTTAGTAAACACATCTTCAATATCTGAAACTTAATATATAGATCACTCTCATATAACCCCTCAATTAAACCAATTTTCAACAATTGGATCATCTTCTATAATATACTTCCTTCACAAACAAACTATCTAATTAGGGCTCCAATTTGACAAAAACTTGAATAACTTGAGAACCAAAAACCTTAAAATATCTATGAACCTTGATTTGATAACCCATTTGTCCCATTCAACATATTAAGGATACATAGACCTCAACTCATAAGGTAGACCATTTTTCAAGTAGTTATTAAAACCCTAGATTCTTTAAAACAAACAAAGTCAACATAACACCTTCCAATCAACATCCACCTCTAAAAGTTCTTGTACACTTGGATACAACCATTACACACTTTTAGACCAAGATTTTATATTCCACACCATTAGGAACCTTGACTTCATAAAACCCATTTTAGGACCTATAAACTCATAAGCACCAACTAGGAAACTTGAGAGCAAACAAAAATCTTCAATTTGACTTCAAAATACCTTTAGATAAAAAAACCACATGGAGCATGCTATAATAAGGTCAACATACCTTTCTATGTAAAAATATTACCTTGATAAATCACAAATCCTCCTTTATCATCTGAGAACCTTCAATCTAGCTCTACAGACTACTTTCATATACAGTTATCAACATCATGACATTGCCTCAACATATTTTCCATCTAGACATACCTATTCCAATTGAGAACACTCAACTCTAGTATTTTAGGAACATCTCAAGAATACCAAAACAACACTCTCTTCTCCCTTAAAATAATTCTCTTAATAAGCATACATAGAGACACCTTTTATACCTCAATGATCTAAAATAAAAACAACTCCTCATATTCCTCCTCCTTGATCAACTGATACTTATAGTTCTTTTTCTTCTTTGTCTTTAGAGAAATAACTTCTTCAACTATTACAACATTAGCCTTTTATTCTATGATTAGATTATTATTACATAGAGATAATATAGATTCATGGCATACTTCTTCATTTGAATAACATTCATTATATATTAGAACCTCATTAAGCTACAGACAATTGATTTTCTTTGCATAAAGCTTTCTCAAAAATAGAAGGATGTTCACTTGGATCCATAATTACCACAAAAATAGCCTTAACTAGTACCTTGGTCTTCTCCTTGAGATTAGTCTCTTCATTCTCAACATAAGCAGATAATGAGACCTCTTGGGACTCTTTAACTTCTGAAGCATTCTCTACCATAACAAATAGATTACTTATACCTACAGATTCATCATGATTCATACTTATCACCTTTGGTTTCCATGAGTTAAATTTCCTTATTCCTTGCATTCTTGGATCCTAACTGAACATTTTCTAACTTGTAGGCCTTTGTTTGGAAAACTTAGTAATGTGACCTCTCTATTCTAAATTGAAGCATACCATACTTTTTTCAAGAAGCTCTTTCTACCTCTCTAGATTTGGAAAAAATATTTTAATGTGTCCAATGTCAAAATAACTATAGCACTCAACATTTATTGAAGGGAACTCAGCTTGTCTTACCTTATTCAGACAAAAACTATCAATGTGTCCAATGTCATGACAACTGAAGTAAACTAATATTTTTTAATAAGACTCACCTTGCCTTTCTTTATTTATACAATATTTAGAAAAGTTTCCTTCATTAAGACAATTGAATCACTTAACATTTCTTACTCCTTTTGACTGATGACCCCCATCATCATCCCATTTTTAACAGGTCTTCTACATTCGCTAGCTCTATGCCCAAACTAATTATAAGTATAGCAATAACCATTGAAATTTACATACCTCATAGTATTTGGTTATTTTATCTTATTTGTCTCTAATTTATTTTCACTATCATTTCAAATCTAATGATTTATTTTCAAAGGTTGATTATCCTGGTTCACATTAATCTTCATTTTGTCTTGAGTTACATTATTTTGTTCTTCTTCATATCCAAGACTAGTTCTATAACTAGATTTCTTTTGACCATTTATAATATTGTCTAGATCACATGAATTATTTTCAAATCTTATAAATGTATTCACCTTATTATATATCTTCTCTAACTAAAATTTTAAAGACTCATTTTCAAAAACTTACTTTGAACATTCATCTTCTTCAGCTTTTAGGCTTGTAGATAGAATTTCCAATTGACAAATGAGATTCTTGATCATATCTTCATACTCCTTGGTGTCTTCATTCATTCTTGCCTCATACAAACTAAATTTCTCCTCATATTCCTTTAATTTATATTTTAGTTTCTTATTGATCTTCTTCTCAATCTTTAGTTCTTCAAGATCATTCATCAACACACTCTCACGGTCCACCTCATATTAATCATTATTTGAATCACCCCAAATAGAATCCTTATGATGTGAGAAAATTCCTTCCTCAAACATGAACAAAGCTTCATATTCAATAGGAACATCATCCTCATGATCATATTCAGAGTCATTATCTTCAATCTCATCTGATGAGAAGAAATCTTATTTGGTGTAAAGACTCCTCTTGTCTTTGGAATACTTCTTCTTATTGTCAAACCTTCTAAATCCCTTTTTATTTTTATCATAATTGAATGATCTCTTCCCATCATCATGACCTTGATCATGTTCTTCATCAATATCCTTTTTGTACTTATGAGGGCACTTATTATGAAAATGTCCTACCTCTCCATAATTGAAGCATTTGAAAGCCAGCTTACCATTATACTTTCCTGAACCTATTTCAAATTTCCTTACAAACAAAGCAATTAGTTCATCCTCATCAATATAAAAAATGTCATCTTCCTTAGGTTTATTACCATATAACTCATTTTTTGGATTCATCTCTATTTTGAATGTTATTTTCTTCTTTGGTGGTATATCATCATTTACTCTCTACAGAAAGGATGCCACATAATCTTCTACTTTCATTTTGAGGATCTCAAATTGTCTTTGATGAGTCTGTAACTTTGCCAACTTAACCTTTGAATATCGTTAAAAAATATTATTAAATTTATAGCATATTTCCTTGGTAGATGTGTAATGAATTACTTTGGTGAACTCAATTTATTTAAGACCACAAGTGATGGCATTCATTGCCTCAGAGTTATTCTCAAATAGCTTCTTGTCTACAACACTAGATGGAGGAATAACAGGAATAACATAACGATCCAAAATAGATTTCCATACATTAAATCTTAGGTACTTAATGTATATCTTCATCCTATCACTCTAAAATGCATAATTGGATCCATTTAACATGATTTCTTGCTTAGTAGAGAAACCATCTTGTAGATTTTAACTAGCCATTGTACCTTGGATCAACTTAAAGCTATAAAAAATTTACCAAAGTACCTCATTATGATACCAATTATTAGAAGTAAAATCCACTAAGAGGATGGGGTGAATCAATGGTTTCAAACAGGCCAATTAAATTTATAAACCTTAAAAATACTTAAGAATTGAATACAATCATACATAAATCATATATATCATTCATAGTAGTGAACTATGAACATAATATAAGATTACATACATAATATAATTTATACATGGGAAAACCTCTTAGAGAATAAAACCCACTCTCAATCCTAAAAACACATGGACTATTGTCCTATAAGATGATCACAAACAAGATACTAATTAGGTCCTTATGATCAAGAACCTTGGTCAAGTCCTTCTAACCTAAGGCCTTTTGTGAAATACTAGTTCCATGATGAGCACCTACTTATAAGATAATAAAGTCATTTTTACCACCTATTTGGTTATGTCATTTTAACCTAAAACCTTTATCAAGTCCATCTAGCCAAAGGTCTTTATTGAAACCTTGTTCATAAAGAGCAACTAACCCTAAGGAAGATCAACTCATTTAGACCCTCCTTTAAAAGAACACTTAAACCTTAGAACTAATGTATTCAACACCTGATGATGGATCTCTTGATTATATAACAACTTCACAAACTCTCTCTAACTCATACAAGCCTCTCCCATAGTCATGCCACAAGCTCTCTCCTTCACTTAAACAATCTACATATGCACACTCAAATTTCTTTGCTCAACTTCAAACTACAAGAATACTATAATGTCCTCAAAAACATGACCTATATATTATACACATAGTCCTTAATCTTCTATGATCATCAACCCAATAACTAGGTACTCTCACTCTCCTCTACTTTCGTTTTCTCTTGAACTCTCTCACATATAATTCTCTCTCACACACATCTAGAAATCACCATCTTTGATTCCAATATTTATAGATCAATCTTGATAATCAATACCTTAGTCAGCCATTAGGCATACCTTAACCCTTAAGTCATCTATATAATTGATACAAATCTCAATACAAACATCATAGGTTATCCATAACACCTATGGGTCACCCTTAAGTAGTTACACCTTTTAATAAGGCCCTTATAGCTCTTATAGGTCTCTTGGAGACCTATTCACCCATTTAACACACCATCAAGTAAAAAAACAACAAAATACCACATTCAAATACATCAATCCACTCCCTATGTCCCCTTTGACATCCTCAAATGATCATAGTCATCTTATCTCACATTTTCATATGATCAAACAACTCAAACATATACCTTATACACAAGAACACCATTATCAAACATAGAATCAACTTCTTAAGCATTTTTCATACTCAAGATAGATTGATCACACATCTAAAATAATAATAGATCATCCTCATGTAGTCTAACATTCCCAATTATAAAATTCTTCATGAGACATTGAAAAAACATCAAAATGAGCTCAAATATCCTTCTCTAATCATATACAAAATAAGCATGAACACATAGGCAACTTTGAACATTAATATCTTTGACTTTACACACTTCTAAATCTTCAAATTAGGTTCATTATATGTTCCATGGATTCATATTCATGTTTTATTTTTATAGTGCCAAAAAAATTGACTTATATTGAAATATATGGACAAAATATAGAGCGCTAGTTTTTCCCTGTGTTAAATTTAAATATTTGAATGAAAATAGTCATAGTTAAACTTTGACCACTTTTCTTGCATCTCATGTTCTCTCATCTTTAGATAAATCTCACACCATCAATCGTGTCCTAAAATTAATACATAAGCACCAATTTTCAAATGTTAAACCTCAGTCACTTTGACCTCATCTTATGCAATCTTAAAATGTTAATCAATGTGCTCCATCGATATCTATGGATCAACTAGGTATTTAACTATCAATTATCATTGGTTGATCATTTTTTATGAACACCTACTCATCGTTAGATCCTTATCTTATACCTATGCTCAATCATTAAGCATCATTCACCTATTATCATATTTCTACTTCCTAAATTCTTAGATAAATGTGCATCATCTATTTTGATCAAACTTTAACTTGTGTGGAAATGACTATGGGAACCATTGAAATACACCTATAAGGCCAACTTAGCATAGTCATAACTTTTACCTCGATCAATATCATGTCCCACAAAATTGTATCATATGTTCTCCTTTCAAATAAGAATCCAACAATGTATCAAACTACTCTTGAAACATTTTCATGTGTGAGATATATCACCATTAAAATTCCTTCTCAAAATCTTCTGACATAGAGTCAACTATGCTTAGAGTTTATCTCAGAGACCAACTTTGCTCCTATGTAACTTATGCCATGCTTTACTACATGATCTCAAATTTAGCACAAATCAACTATGTTAAAAATTGAACAAACCCATATGATTAGTTTATCTTGACACATTCACATGTGCAACATATAAAACCATCAAAATTCTCACTCGGCTCTTCTTGCTACATTGAAAAATTGGCTAAGTATGGGAAAACATAGTCAAACTACCTGGGAACCCAAATTTGTATATGCATATATTTTGATGAGCTTTGCCACATGATCTAAAAATTAGTGTGAAAAATCTAGGCACAAAAATAAACAAACCCATATGATTAATTTTTCCTCACACCTCCACAAGTGTGAATGCCAAATTTATCAACAAGCTTACTCAACTCCCTTTGACCACATGCAAATTTGGCTAAGTATGGGAAAATAATGAATTTTGACTAAGAAAACAAATGTACACCCTCATATATTTAACCACACTTCAATGCATGAATTTATATCTAGTGCATAACAATTAGGGACTAATTTGATCACAACCTTTTAATGAACTCCCCTTGACTCATCCACACATGGCAATGGTGATGTCAACAAACTTCCTACTCATATTTTTTGCCACTAGACCCAAACTATCTAAATGAAAAATATGGAATACCAAATGAATTTGACTTATGTAAATAATATCTAAAAGCATATATAACATATTAGGGACCTCTTTCACATGCTAAAATAACCATACTCATCCCCAAACATCTCTAATCATGCCAAAATTGAAGATAAACCATGCCTCCTTTAAGCACACTAGGAGAAGCACATTACACACTTTATCATTATTATGTAGGCTATCAAATCACTTTATACAGTCACCAATACACCTAAAATACATCACCATGACATAACTAACAACTCTCCAACAATCTCCCCATTTGTCATTGATGTCAACAAACATCATATATAGAAATATACAGGTTACCTTCTCTTTCTTCAAGCATTCCCATAATAGGGATTTTATCCCCTTTTACCACAATGACAAAGTGGGAAAAAACTGATCCAAAGGAATTTAAAAGACCATAAATAGGAAAGTTCCATCTTATAAATATGATACAAACTCCCCTTTACCTTCAGCCTACTTCAACTTGCCTTGACAACATCTTATTGTTCCATGCAAACACTCTCTTCAATCAAGCACTGAAACCAATGAAGAAAGAACACACAAAAAAATATAAATATTATATAACATATAAATAAATATTTTCTTAGGACTCCCCCTAATAAATTTAAGCAATAGCACATTCTAAGCATCTTTAAATATCCACATACCATGAAGAATCACCACATATGCTTACTAGACTTCTCTCTCAAGCTACCATAATGACCACCAACATAACTTCATGGAACTCACTAAATAGGAAATATGCACTAAACCAACTTGATAAATCACCTTGAAACATACATACCTTGCTCTTCTAGAGAAACTGAGAAAAAATCACTCTTCTTCAAACTAGGCCTACCTAGCCTTCTTATAGCCCTACCTAGAACTTGAAAATCCCATAGTTTTTACTTAACACATATTCAAGACCTAAAAATTCATATATAGATCACTCTAATATGACCCCTCAAGGACACCAATTTGTAACAATTATCTCATCTTCTGCAATATACTTCCTTCACAAACCAACTATCTAATAAGGCCTCCAATTTGATAAAAATTTGAATAACTTGAGAACTAAAAACCTTAAAATCTCTATGAACCTTGATTTTATAACCCATTCATCACATTAAACATATTAATAAGCATTAGACCTCAACTCATATATCAAACCATTTTTCTAGCAGTTCTTAAAACCCTAGAATCTTTAAAACAAAGTCAACATCGCACCTTTCAGTTAATGTGTACCTCTGAAACTTCTTATACACCTAGATAAAACCATTACACACCTATGGACCAAGATTTGAGCTTCCACACCATTGGGAACCTTGAATTTCTATAACTCATTTTCTGACTTGTATACTCATAAGCACCAACTAGGAAACCTAAGAGTAAACAAAATTCTTCAATTTGACTTTAACATACCTTTAGATCACAAAACCACTTGGATCATGATATAATAAGGTCAAAAAACCTTTTTATTAAAAATGATTACCTTGATAAATAACAAATCCTCTTTTATCATATAAGAACCTTCAATCTAACCTTGTAGATTTCTTCCATATATAGTTAATAACATCGTGGCATTTCCTTAACATATTTTCCATTTGGACATACTTGTTTTAACTAAGAACACTTAACTCTAGTATTTTAGGACCATCTCAAGAATACCATGACAACACTTACTTCTCTACTGAAAGAATTATCTTAATAAGCATAGATAGAGACACCCTCTATACCTTAATGCTCTAAAATAAAAATAATTCCTCATATTCATCTTCATCCTTGTTCAATCGATACTTATTGTTCTTCTTCTTTTTCTTTGGCTTTAGATAAATAATTTCCTTAACTACTACAAAATTATCTTTTTCTTCTATGATTAGATTAACAATACATGCAGACAATATAGATTCATGGCATACCTCTTCATCTAAAGAATATTTCTTACAGATTGGAACCTCATTAATAAGTACAAAAATTTGATGTTCTTTTCATGAAGATTGCTAAAAAATAATAGGATGTTCACTTGGATCCATACTTATCACAAAAATAGCCTCAATAGTACCTTGGTCTTCTCCTTAAGGTTAGCCTCTTTATTCTTAACATGAGCAAACAATGAGACCTCTTGGAACTATTTAACTTCTAAAGCATTATCCACCATAAAAAAAAATTACTTTGACCTATAGACTCATCATGATTCATACTTATCACCTTTGGTTTCCATGAGTTAAATTTCCTTATTCCTTGCATTCTTGGAGCCTGATTGAACCTTTTCTGACTTGTAGGCCTTTACTTGTAGAACTTAGCAATGCAACCTCTATGTTCACAATTGAATCATACCATACTTTTTTCAAGAAGATATTTTTGCCTCTCCAAAGTTGGACAAAATCTTGCAATGTGTCCTATGTCAAAACAACTGTAACACTCAACATTTATTAAAGGGAACTCAGCTTGTCATACCTTATTCAAACAAAAACTATCAATGTGTCCAATGTCATGACAACTAAAGAAAAATACTCTTTTTAAATAATACTTACCTTGACTTTCCTTATTTGTACAATGTTTAGCAAAGTTTCCTTCATGAAGATAATTGAATCACTTAACCTTTCTTACTCCTTTTGACTGATGACCCCCATTATAGTCCCATTTTTAATAGGTCTTCTATATTCTCTATCTACATACCAAAATTGATTACAAGTATAGAAATTACCATTTAAATTTGCATACCTCATAGCATTTGGTTGTCTGATCTTATTTGTTTTTAATCTATTTACACCATCATTTCTTGTTTGAAGATTTGACTTCAAAATTTGATTGTCTTGTTTCACATTAGTATTCATCTTGTCTTGAGCTACATTATTTTGTTGCTCTCCATATCTAAGACCAATTATATCACTAGCATGATTTTGACCATTATGAATATTGTCTAGATCACATGAACTCTTTTGAATTCTCACAAATGTCTTCACCTTACTATATGTCTTCTCTAACTTCAATTTTAAAGACTCATTTTCAAAAACATAATTTGAAAATTTAACTTCTTCAACTTTTAGGCTATTAGATAGAATTTCCAATTGACAACTGAGATACTTGATCATATCTTCATACTCCTTGGTGTCTTCATTTATTCTTAACTTATACACACTCAATTTATCCTCATATTCCTTTAGTTTATATTTCATTTTCTTATTGATCTTATTCTCAATATTTATTTCTTCAAGAGCATACATCAATACACTCTCATGGTCCACCTCATCTTCATCATTATCTGAATCACCCCAAGTAGACTCCTTTTGATGTGAGAAAATTCCTTCCTCATCCATGAATAGAGCCTCATCTTCAATAGGATAATCATCTTCATGATCATATTCTGAGTCACTATCTTCAATATCATCTAATGAGATTAAATCTTATTTGGTGTAGTGACTCTTCTTATATTTGTAATACTTTTTCTTGTTGTCAAAACTTGTGAATCCCTTTTTTCTATTTATCAAATCTGAATGATCTCTTCCCATCATCATGACCTTGATCATTCTCTTCATCGATATCCTTTTTGTACTTATGAGGGCACCTATTATAAAAGTGTCCTACCTCTCCACAATTGAAGCATTTGAAAGACAACTTACCATTATACTTGCCTAAACTTTTTTTCAATTTCCTTGTAAATAAAGTAATTAGTTTATCCTCATTAATATCATTAATGTCATCTTCCTTGGGTTTCTTACCTTGGAAATCCCTTTTTGGCTTCATATATGTTTTGAATGTTGTTTTCTTCTTTGGTGGTATATCATCATTTACTTTCTATAGAAATGATGCCACATAATCTTCTTTTTTCATTTTGAGGCTCTCAAATTATCTTCAATGAGTCTACAACTTTGTAAACTTAACCTTTGAATCTCCTTAACAAATAGTATTTAATTTATAGAATATTTCCTTGGTAGATGTGCAATGAATTACTTTGGTGAACTCAATTTTTCTAAGACCACAAGTGATGCCATTCGTTGCCTTAGAGTTGTTCTCAAATATCTTCTTGTTTGAAACAGTAGATAGAGGAATAATATTAAAAACATAACCATCCAAAATAGATTGACATACATTAAAACCTAGGGACATAATGTATATATCCATCATATTACTCCAAAATACATAATTGGCTCCACTGAACATCATTTCTTGCTTAGTAGAAAAACCACCTTGCACATTCTAACAAGCCATTGTAACTTGGATCACCTTCAAGCTATCAAGTATTTACCAAAGTACCTATCTATGATACCAATTATTAGAGGTACAATCCACTAAGAGGACGGCATTAATAAATGGTGTCAAATAATCCAATTCAATTTCTAAACCCTTGAAAATACTTAATCATTAAATATATTCATACATAAATCATATATATCATTCATAGCAGTGAATAATGAACATAATAAGATATATGTTGGAAACCCTCTTAGAGAATAAAACCCACTCTCAAGCCTACAAACACATGGCTTTTATCCTATAATATGATCACAAATAAGAGACTAATCAGGTCCTTCTGATCAAGAACCTTGGTCAAGTCCTTTGACCTAAGGCTTTTAATGAAATAATAGTTTCATAAGGATTACCTACCTCTAAGATGATCAAGTCATTTTTACCACCTATTTGGTCAAGTCCTTCTAGCTTACAACCTTTATCAAGTACTTCTAATCAAAGGTATCTAGTGAAACTCTATTGCATAAAGAGTAACTTCCCCTAAGGAAGTCAAGTCCTTTAGACCCTCCTTGAAAAGAACACTTCCACCTTAGAAATAATGAATTCAACACCTAATGATGGACCTCTTGATTATCTGACAACTACACAAACTCTCTCTAACTCATAAGACATTTCACATAGGAATGTTATAATCTCTCTCCTTCTTCACTTAAACAATCCTCATATGCACACGCATATCTCTTTGCATAATTTCAAACTACAAGAACTCTATACTATCATCAAAAACATGACATACAAATCATACTGATAGTCATTAATATTATTTTATCATTAACCCAAAATATTTTCACTCTCACTCTCCTTAATTTCCTTCACTTTCCAACTCTCTCAGATACAATTCTCTCACTCACACATCTAGAAATCACCATCTTTGATTTCACTATTTATAGAGCAATATTGATAATCAATACCTTGGTTAGCCATTAGGAATGCCTTAAGCCTTAAAGCATATATCTCATTAGACAAATCTCAATAAAAAACATCATAGGTTTTCCATAACACTTATGGGTCACCCTTAATTATCTACACCATTTAATAAGGCCCTTATAGCTCTTATAGGTCTCATGGAGACCTATTCACCCATTTAGCACACCATCAATCAAATTAATAACATAGGACCACTTTTAAATACATGATTCCACTCCCTATGTCTCCTTAAACATACTCAAATTATCATAGTAATATTAGCTCACATTTGTGTATTCTCAAACAACTCAAATAGAGACCTTATACATAGGAACACCATTACCAAACATACCATCAAGTTCTTAATAATTTTTCATACTCTAGATAGATTGATCACACCTCCAAAATACTTATAGAGCTTCCTCATGGAGTATAAAACACTCCTAAATATAAAATTCATCATGAGACATCAAAACAAGCTCAAATATCCTTCTTAGGTCATTTGTAGAATAAGCATAAACACATATTCAACTTTAAACATTAATATATTTGACTATACACACTTCCAAATCTTCAAAATAGGTTAAATATATATACCATTGAGTCTTCTTTATCTTTGATTCATATAACACCATCAAATTTGACTTCTATCGAGAGATATGGATAAAATATAGAGCTCTAGTTCTCCCCCATGTTAAATTCAAATGTTTGAATGATAATGGTCATAGTTAAACTTCAACCACTTTTATCACATATCATGTCCTCTTATATTTAGATTAGTTTCACACCTTTGATCTTGTCTAAAATTTAATACATAGGTGCCAATTCTCAAACATTAAACCTTGGTTACATTAACCTCATCTTGTGCAATCTTGAAATGTTGACTCAACACACTCTGTCAATCTCTATATATTAACCAAGTCTTTAACTATCAACTTTCACCATTCAATAAATCTATATGAATACCCACTCACCATTAGATCCTTATCTTATAACTTTGATTAGCCATTAAACATTTTTCACCTATTCTCATATCATTACTTGCTAACTTATTAAAATATTGATCACTATTCTTGATCGAACTTTAACTTGTGTAGAAATGAATACATATGGGAACCATTAAAATATTCCTGGAAGGCCAACTTTGCATAGTAATAACTTTTGCATCAATCAATCTCATGTCCCTCAAATCTTACCATATGTTCTCCTTTAAAAAAATAATCCAACCATGTATCAAACTAATCCTAAAACTTTCATGTGTGCATGATATATCACCATTAAAATGCCTTCTCAAAATTTTCTATAATAGAGCCAACTATGCTTAGAATTTGTCTAGGAGACCAACTTTGCTCCTACATAAAAAATTTCATATTTTACTTCATGATCTCAAATTTAGTGCAAATCAATTATGCTAAAAACTAAACAAACCCATATGATCAATGTTTCTTTACACCTTCACACGTGAAAGATATAACACCATCAAAATTCTCACTTGGTGTTTCTTGCCACATTGCAAAATTAGCTAAGTATAAGAAAACGTAGTCAAACTACCTAAGAACCCAAATTTTCATATGCATATATTTTGATGCATTTTTTTGCATGATCTAAAAATTAGTTCAAATAAACTAGGCATAAAAATGAATCAACCCATATGATCATTTTATTTTGACACCTCCACTCATGCAAATGATGACCTTATCAACATGTTTACTTAGTTATTTCTAGCAACATGAAAAGTTGGCTAAGGATGGGAGAATAATGAATTATGACTAAGAAGATAACTTTTCACCCTCATATATTTTATCATGCTTTGATGCATGATTTGAGATTAAAAAGAGCCTCTCAGGCATAATAGGACTATGTGCATAGGTAGAGAGGGATCCTAAGCAACTAGGTCATCTAATGGTTATTTTTTCACCTTTAAATGACTATATGAGTTTTGAAACATCTCTCACCATGTCTTTAAATATATTATAAGAGGTATTATCTCCTTCGTTATCCCTAAACATGATTTTCTTATATCATAGGGTTTTAGAGTACCCCTATAACATTGACCCTAAATGTTTTTTAAGGCTTTATTCTCTCTCTAGGGTTTAAAATAATTGTGGAGATATTAATTATGACACTAAGACCATATAAAACCTTTACACCTCATCCTCTATTCATGATGATAATCACTTTCTCCATTCTTCTCCAAAGCTCTTCTTGTAGGAATTTAATCAGCCTGTCTGTAGGAAGTGCAAATATCACACTTTGATAGGAATTTTATGCCTTATCACTGATTTTAACATGATATCAAGGTTTATAAAAATTTCTTCAGACCTTTTATACCCTTATCCACTTCAAATACACCTCTTTATGTTCATGCTTTCATGATAAAGCTATAGATGTTAGCTTAAGGTATGCCTAGGCTATAAGTGTGTACTTTCTCTTCTTTTTATCACCTTTAGGTATTTATGAGTGATGTAAACATGATGTATAGGGTAATTTTACTTGAATATAACTATATATCATTCCACCCAAACCATATTCCACTCACCTTTGTAATCACAATTTCATCTTTTCATGATTGGCCTATAGGTCAATTTGGGTCCACTTCTTTAGTCATCTTGATCATTATGTGAGTGAAATATGAAATTTGGATCTAGTTTAATATACCTTATTATTATTTTAGGTCTTTGATATGCATCCTTAGGTTCAATTTATATTGTTTTAGGCCTAAAATGTTAAAGGGTTAATTGTCTACCTAAAACACACATGGGGAGAATGCTTTAGAGGGGTCTTAAGAAGATCATTTATTGTGAGAAGATCTAAAAGAGCATGATACTTCTATCTAGTATTATTTAATCTTGAGTGCCTCCCTAAATCCTCCTTGACTCTCTTTTATAGTGTTAATTTATCTCAAACCTAAATGACACCTTTCATTCTAAATAGGCATGTATCTAGCAAACTGATTGTTTTTATAAGGCTAAAGTGAGTTGGCTTAGGTCACCTTCTTTATATCTTTCCTGAGGTCTATTTTGACTTCATGTATCTTATACATTCACTCAAGCCTCAAAATCACTATTGAATTTTATTGTGTCCCCTTTAAGTTTGAATACCAATCTTGAATCCTTGAGTAGGCCTATATGTGTCTTTTAGTGTCTTAGGTATTAGATCTAAAGACATGATTTTATAACAATAATTTACCATATCATATGTTTAAACCTTTCACTTACCATTATCCTTAAACCTTCTCAATCACTTGAATTAATGCATTTTAAACAATTACATACAAAATCAAACCTACAAGTCTGTAGACTTCTAGGTATACATTCCCATGCTCTTAGGTCTCCTTTGGTGAAAACAAGACCCTTCAAACCTAAAATCATCCTTTGTTTTCTCTTTGAATTTAAAATGACTCTCACTATCCTTTTAGCAATTCACTACAAGACCACCTTCACATAAGCAGTCTATGCTTAGTTTAAAAGGGTTATGATTATAAATGTTACTTAGAAGACTATGCGTAGAGTAACCAAGTGGTTTTGGAGTATTAGATGGAGAAAAATGTGATAAGACAATCCAAAATCATTTGGATGTATTAACCTTGTAGAATATTTAAAACATAGAGATAACAATACATGACTCTTAACCTACCAAATGCCATGGAATATTTATTACTTAACCACTACATACATGTTTTAAATTATGGTGGATAATGATGTATGAGGGTTATGTGGACCTATGAGGAAATTCTATAGTGTTAATATTGAATCAACTAACTCAAACCTACATGTTTACTACCAAAAATTAAGATAGTGTGGTATAGCACCCTAACTCCTTAGCAATTGCTCATAAATATAAGGAGATAAATCACACATCCAATTCCACTAATTTCAATACTACTATGATTTTATGTCTAACCAAGATCTTGGGCCCTGACTCTCCCTGTATAGACTATACCATCCACCTCAAATGAGACCTTGTTAGCTTGCTAAGGGTTTGATGGAGATATTGATACCATTTTTGCCTTTCTCTTCACATTTGAGACATGTATTTTTTATTACTCCTACAAAGGATCTCAAATTATATTTATAACTTCATTTGACTCTACCCTAATTGTATAAGTTCATACAAGTCTCAAAAACACTTATAAAACCTCTTTTTTGTATTTTTCAATTATTGAGATCTTGGGAACTAATTAGATAACAAGAGAGGATAAAAAATAATTAAAACACACTTAAAAACAAATGGATATGGATGGAGGGGAGATGAAATGTCATTTTTAAGGCATGTGGAGCCCTTTATGGTGAATAAATGATATTTGACCCCAAAAAACACCCCTTTTTGCATATAAAACCAATTTGTTATGAATTAAAATGATTATGAAACCTTTGAAAACTCCTAATTTAAATTTGACACATTATTAAAGTCTTATATTATGAAGGTTAAACCATATGGCATGTTTGAAATGGTATTTAATGACTTAGAGGGTCAATTGGAGCTTGAAACATGTTTGACAAATAGACCATAGAAGATAGATTTAGATATACCACTAGCCCTCTTATCAAGATCCAAAAATTATTTGGACATGTTTTACATATTTATAACAATGCCTCTTCCACAATAAGTAGCTAAAACTATAAAAATATATATAATAAGAACATGAAACCTTAATTCTTCCAAATACCTTAATTTCTACAAAAGTACCTTAACCTTATCAAACAAGGTATAAAACATTATTTAGGATTAAAAGTAATTTGATACCCTTATGATCAACCAATTACCACTCATTAATACCTAATACATCACCTAATTACTTAAACATGATCTCACCTAGTGACCATAGTATTCTAGAGCAACTTTGAAGCTTTATAACTTGAACTAGAAATCACTTCAAGACTTTAAATTCTTAGGGTACCTTATTGGAAATATAGACAATATCTCAATTAAATATTTTTAACTAGGTTTAATTTATAAGTATAAAAAATAAATTCTAAAACTTTTTGGCTCTTTCATATATGCATGATGTGTAGTGACGGTCTGGCTAAGTATGGGAACATAGTAAATATGTTTGACAAGCCAACTTTTCCCCTCAATAACTTTTGTCAGGCTCAATTTCATGACCTAAAATTTGAAACATATTATCTCATAAAATATTTAAATCCATAAATATATCAAAATTATCTTTTAACCTTCATACATGTGAAATATAACATCATCAATATTCTTACTCAAATATTTTTGTCACAAATCCAACTATGCTAAGATGAACATAATGAAGAACCAAATGAATACAATACACTTCCACAAGATCTTCAATAATATTTAAACTCTTATAGGACCCCTAAAACATGATAAATATTTATTACCCATCCCTAATCATTATAAAATTGAATATCAAACAAGCCTGCTTCAAACATACTAGGACAAGCACACTACACACTTTGTCATTGATACTTAGACTACCAAGACACTTCATCCACTCATATAGATACCTCCATGACATCAATAAAAATTATAAACTAATATTAAGGTTTTTTATAACTATTTTATCATGATAATAAGGTATAAAATCATTCATGATATTTTCAAGGTGAGTTTATATGGGTAGGACCTTTAGTCCAGGTCTATACATAGACCTCTCTTATACCCTGCCAGGCCTAATGAGGTATGAAGATATAATTTAAAGTAAATTATACACAAATTAGAATTAAAATAGGTGAGGTAAGTTTTTTTAGGCATGATCACAATTTTTTAAATCAAGACTTGAAGTAAAAGTGCATGAATCACTAGTTTAGGCCTTCTTGAGCTCACAAAATGAGGTCTCAAACTTGAGAAGCACTTTCAGATGTTTTTTGGTATGTGTAAGATCTATATGGGAATATAATATGTTAATTATATATTGGTAATGGTCCTTGATAATATGTATAGGCATTGGTTCTAGATTCAAGGGATATTCCTTTATGAATAATAATTAATGCCAAAACCCATGTTAAACCTCCCTAGAACCCTAATAATGACTTGATGTGAAATATATTATTCAAATAATATTAGGATGGATTAAAATTTATAGATAAATTATTATATAATGTATTAAACTCTCCCTTGTACCTCCATGTGGTGGTGGTTATTCAGATGAGAGAGAAAATGCATAAATATATGTTTATTTGTCAAGTTGTTGTAGCTCTCAAAAGTTTCATTGATCAAGAAACACAAATAGATGGTATAATAAGATAGAGACTATTTTTAAATTTTAATTATGGTTTATTGATATGTTTTATAATTAAAATTATTTAATTTGGTCATCCAAGTTAGCCAGTCATAGATAGCCCTAATGGTGTAAATAGTGCAAACCCTAAGTAGAGATGAAAAGATAGATTTGAGGATATATGCATGATATATTGATGAAAAAAAGTGAATTAAGAGTTTATTTATGACTTTTAATTAATTTTAATACTTTGAAAAGTTTTGGAGGCCATTGAATATGGTGAGAAAGTTGCTCACAAAATGGTTTGTCTAGTTCGGATAAGATTGTGAGGATGTTATTAGACCATATGAGTTTTTATATGAGGATGTTATGGAGATATCATATGACCATTTAAATTCATTAGGATTCATGAAAATTTTATAAATATGTGTATGATATCTATTTCACCATGATTGGTTATTGAGGTGAATTGATAGTTCTATGTGAGTGAGCTGCAGAGATGTTCTTGAGCCTTTATCCCCTGAGTGAAAGTGTTATAAGAATTTGGTGACGACCCTGAGGTAATGGATAATGTTTCTAAATGTTTAATTTTTTATATTTTATTAACTTAATGGTGTTTAATATTCATTTTTACACGACAAACTTTTGAGGTACACAAGCCTAATAGAGTAGTTTATCGTAAAGGAGCTTTCATGGCATGAATAAAAGATACAGGTCTAATAAATAATGGAGGAGGTTAGTAGAGGTAATTATATAAGTGATTTAAATTTTTTTTTATTGCTTTAATAAATCCATTGAATCCCAAGAAGATCAAGTTTTGACATTAAGAGGGCATACCTAATGTAATTAGGTCTTCATGAGGCCTAAAAGAAGAGTAAGGCCTATTTGAGTTGTTCATGAACAAAAGGGCTTAAAATTACATTTTAATCATGTTCATAATATGTTATAATACCTTTTTTTTGGCTTAATTAAGAGTTTTAAAATGTGTGGCTGACCAAGTGGTGTGTAACCATGAGACTAGTATATATACAAGACTGTTTAAGCTTATTTGGTATATGCAATAATAAATGAATAAAATATTACATGGTTAAATAGAAAGAGGTATTTAAATCAGTCCATAATATAATAGCATAGGTTTGGTGATTAAAATTCATGATGTGGATGAGTTGGTACTGAGTCTCTTAGGGAGTTGGTGGTTTCTTAAAAGTAGGTGCTTACTAAAACCTAGTCAAGTGGGTGCTTGACTTTATTGGGGTTGGTGATCCAAGTTGAGTTGGTGCTCAACAAAATTTGGTGTTTTTTATATGATTGTAGTCCATTTGTAGAGATATAAAAAAAATCTTCCCCTTGAGGGTTTCCCACTTATATATGTGTTATGCTCATGTGAAGTGTTCTTTATGCATTGTTATATCATTGTATTGCTTTCTTTGTTTAAGGAATGTTAAAGGATAATATAATGAAAATTTTCAATCATTTATTAACCCCCCCCCTCTTTTTAATTATTTTTCCAACAACTATTTTTGTATATATTTGACTTTATGTATAACTTTTTTTATGTAGGATTGAGCTGAAAATTGATGATGTGCAAACCAAAACTTGCCAATTATAATTTTGAAACAATATCCATTTAATATTGCTTCAGTCACATAAACTCCTATAAATACCTTAATCTAAACAAATCATAATCTAATATCTCATAAAATCCATTTAATTTCTATAAATATCTATATGTTTGGTAAATTTGATAAAATCCTTTATGCTTAGTCATGAATTTGATTTCAAGTTGTGATTTTGCCTCTTATAGTAATAATTTTACCCCTAACCATTAGCAGTTTGCTTAGATATTTTGGAAAAATCGCTTATCTATATTTGTGATTTTGACATGTTATATGTGGTTTTGTAGGTCTTATAAGTGATTTTGAAATTAGCTAATCACCTAGTAACCATGATAGTTTGCTTGTAATTTCCATTATCACTTATTTATATCTATCAATTTGACATGTCATAAGCAATTTTGAATTTTTGTATGCAATTTTTCATAGTATTAAATTTTTATATGTGATTTTGATTACTATAGGAATGATTTTGAATTCATTTTTACCTTCAAATTACCCCTTTTGATTACATTTTTTATGATAAATTTTAGTAAATTTTGTATCATTCCAAGGGAATTTTGTAAGTTTTAAGTGGGAATTTTTTATTGAGGCTTATTGGACTAATATTTTGTTTCAATTTTCATAGGGGTAAAATTATTGGAAATTTTGTCTTACTTAAAACTAATAACCACTTGTCTTTAAGGTCATGTTTTGACACATTTTTTATCTTTGTCTAGTATCTTGTCTTGTAGGTTACCCCTCAACATTACTATATTATAACTACTAATCACTTGTTTTTCAAGACACCTATTAAATATTTCGGCATTTTGAAAACCATTTTGTATTATCACACTTAATTAATTAGTTAATCAAATTTTTTTCTACTTATCTATATTAAGGGTTACCTTTGTATATGCTCTCCTCCTTACATCTTTGAGGTGAGTCTCGAATCATCAAAATCCACTAATAAACCCTCCAATTTTTATTTTTTAAGGGGAAGCATGACATGAAAGTGAGAATCACATAATTTCCTTAGTCTTGGAGGGATTGTGATCATGGATTTCACCACCATTCATAAATCCACACTCTTTGTTCTAGTGGAGTATAAAAATTAAGGATAGTTAACATTAGGCTAAGTGGTTGACCCCATATAGGTCTTCCATGAAGGGAAAGAGTTAAATATCTAACAAAAACATAAAAAAACACCATATACTAAGATGGGGCCCATGTACCTAGTTTATATTTAGAACACCCTTAAATAATTATATAGATTAGAATAAGACTCATCAACCATAACAAGTGACTTGTTTCTGGAGTCAGTATCATCTCCCAAGTTACCATTAAGTGAAAATGGTTTTGAGAGGGTTTATTATATTTTTTAATGGGTCACAAGCCTATAGCCTCACTTGGAAATATATTATTTGGTGAAAATGTCAAGTTATACTCCTGAGTTAGTCATTAATTTTAATATTGTGGCTTGCTTGATATTTTTGGGTTATAAAGGCCTATATTATTTGCATCATTACCCTATTAAAACATAGTCCCTAGGAAAATCATCATCATCCCTTGACCTAGACCTTATCATATCCCTATCATATTTGATATTATTCACCTTTTGATCTAAGCATACCATAGTCATACCTTGGTCTTAACCTTATCCATATCATCATTAATATGTTAGTCCAAACCCATTTCTTACTTTTTCTTAACCATGTCACTTGTATTGACCTTTTTTAGCCTAATCACCTTATCCATCACTATATTACTTGTGTCTATCCTTGTAATAATCCAACCTATCCTTACATTATCACCCCTATCTATACTATTCCTCCTTCTCAAGTTTGTAATTGTGAATTGGTCTTCACCTACCTTGGCAAACAAATCTTTCCACATTAGGGTCCCAATTATAATTTTGCTTATGTCTACTCATGTTTAAGTCAAACACACCATCCAATAATATTATCCTATCCTATCAACCAAGTCATATCAATCAAGTTAATTTGATCATATTATCCTTGATCTAGTATTAATCTAATCATTCCTAGTCAAAACCACATCTTTTGGGCCAGTTTATCCCCTTGTTGAATCTTATCTCTTATCATAACTCACCCAATCGAATCTAGTCAAAATCATCAAAGTCTATCTCACATCCTAATTTGATCTTGTCTTACCACATCAAACATTACCTCATATTTAACATCTAGTCAAACTTGAGATCATACTAAAGCAATCCTTTGTCCACATTTTTTCCACACATACCATATTCATTCCTTAATATTTCCATTGAATCCCATGCACCTGTTAATTAGGGATATCAAATCACATCATTTATATGTTCTCTTAACTTGATCCATGGATTACAAAGCAAATTTAGACACCCAATTATGAAATGCCTCATGGATAATAGATATGTACTCATTTATAACCTCCCTTATATGAGTACTCCATGTTTTATAGACTTTTATCCCATCTACCCAACATTACCTCTAGTTTTCACTCATCCCCATCAGTCAACTCCTAGTATTCATCCCAATCATATTCAAATCCTCCATCCACTAGTCATAATTAGTCATCTACCCCTTCTTATCCTATCAAAGGGAATACTGCCCTGACAACACCTTATAATATTAGTATTACAACCCAATCATGTCAAAAACCATCTAATATAAAGTATAATGATTCCACATCTATGTCATGAAGTGAAGAGAGGCCCTATGCTTCTCTTCCTATATATTTATAATCCCTCTTCCACAAAATTATTACTCTAAAAATAATTGTTTATCCACCCATATGACATATTTATCCTTCCAAGCCTATTCCCTCTTGGTATAAATCAAAAAAATATGATATATATATATATATATATATATATATATATATATATATATATATATATATATATATATATATATCATTGAACTTGGGGGTATACCATTAATCAATGTCTAAATTTCCAAAACTATGTCTAAGACCTCATCTACTATAGTGACATAGAAATCAAGAATGAACTAGATAAGTTTACATCTATGAGTGAACAAAAAGAGGAATGATAAGATTCCATTCTTGATCATGTTCAATCTCTTCCCTTTCTAATCAAAGGTAAAGACACCACATACATCTTTTATGGTCCCCCCATCTTCAAAAAATCTTCCATCGAAGATGATTCCATTTCTCATGAGCCTAGTCTTCCATTATCTCATAATAATTTATTCCATAGTATTTTATTTATTGAATCCATCATCTCCCCATCACATCAGTGACACCATTTATATAGTTCACATACAAATAAATAATCCTTTACTAGCAACATTGCATCATGTGCATCAAAGTTAGCATTGGATTTAATAGAAGTCTTATCTGCATCAGGATCATCTTCAACACTAGTATCTAAATAAAATTACTCATCATAAACATCATCCATCATAAATATTAAATCTCATGATGACATCTACTTATTTAAGGATAAATCCAATTTACATGTCAATCAATCAGAAGGCATATCTTTTGATCTCAACCAAGATGATGAATTCATAACAAAGTTTTTAAAATATTTATCTATCAAAGATAGTAATAATAGCATATGCCTATATTATATCTAGTCTTAATGATCCTTTTATTGATATTTAGGAGATTTTATCCAATGTCAAAAATGTGTCTCCTAAGAACCCCTATGAGGACCATGATACTCCATCACCAATCACTGACCTCATCATACCATATCACCATCTTCATCCATTATAGATCCTTTTCTTCCCATCAATGATCATTTAATCACTTCCCTCCATATATATGAACATGAACATACATTGTTCGACCCTTCTTCAAGAAACATAATATGTGCCACAAATACAAAGATCCAAGACCATATTTTAAAATTCATACATGATGATCAAATCACCTTTAACCCATCACCTTAAAATCAAAAAAATTTAAATTATTGGCCTAATCAAAAAGTATCCTCCTTTAGTTTAATGCTCTTTAAGTCACTAGGGGACCATAAAAGTTAAAAATCAATCTCCTTTGGTGAATTGCAATGTCAGGCACTAGGGGATATCAAAATATAATCAATTATAAAAATAAAAACAATGTCAAAAGTAGTATCAAGTTTATCGATAGTATTTAAATTAATCATATCAAATCTAATCATAAAATCAAAGTGTCTTATATCTCTTAAACTATTATATAATATGGCACCAATGACACATGGAATGTTGAACATCTCCAATGATGTGTGTGACAATTATTCCCACATTAGAATCACCAATTACATAATTATATCATGATCCTAACATCCATTCAAGTCCTATAGATCCCCATTGTTTCTAAACCCTAAACATATCCATACCTCACCTCACTATACTAGGGGGAATTATATCTCATAGGGGTGATAAAGTCACCTAGTCTAGATATTTAGAGATGTCCTAATCAAGAGTCAATGAAGGTTAAAAAAACATCAAAACATCTATAATCAAAAACATGATCCTAGTATCACACATCTACATAAAAATTGTTGACTAAAGATCATGAAAATATTTACATCCTAAATCTCACACCCATAGCCAATAAATTGAGATGTTTTTATAAATTTTAGAAAGGGTCAAAAAAATCATTCATCCAATGGTGAGAACCAATCTTCTAGTGCCTTAGGCAAGTACCATTATTAAATTTTTTTTTGACATCATGGTAAAATAATATATTATATTCATTATACATCAACACTTAGAAAAAAATTCCACCCTTGTCAATTCCATCCATTACATTTTTAACTCTCATTCTATTTCTCCTACCCATCATCTACCAACATACATCCTATTATGTCCATCCTTTATTCTAGTCTCAATCTTTGTCAGTACATTGAAGATGTCTTGATAACTATTTTAGGATCACCTTGGCATATCCTTTAATGGTCACTCAAGAAAATAGACATCTAGTTCCTTCACAATGTGGTCATTACTAATCCATAATCTATTTATCCTTAGTTCTCATCCCCTTTTTAGCGTCACCTCACCTTTTGTCATCTAATCCAACATTACACTCATCCTCACCTTGGTTTTTACTATTGGTGTTCCATTTTATAGTAACCCCATTTGTATAATGTACATACATATTCCAAAAAGTCCTAAAATTTGAAATAATCCAACAAAACCTAAAAAATCACAAAATCTAGAAAAATACAAAAATATTTTAAGATTTATTGTATTATGAATATTCCATCATTTTCATCTATATTCATTCCATTAATATCTCATTTCCATAACCAAGTCATAGTTAATCATCCTACTATTACCTTTCATCCCATATTTTGAACTGGGGAAAATATAGTCTATATTGAGTTAGCATTGATCTAGTCTCACTTTAACCTAATAAGTCCTAAGTATCTCATCCAAGTTCAAAACATGTTCAATCTATAAATTTATTATCCCCTATGTTTAAGTTAAAATTTTCTCAAGAACACCCTATTCACAATCCCCTTCCATCCTAATCCTAATCAAGGTAATTATGTCCATCCTCATTCATTGGCATCAATTTTCATCCTCATTCATCCAATCCTTATACATTTAGATAATACACAAGATCCTATTTATGTGATGTGTATATATTTGTGTATGTTGACTACATAATCTTTATGTTTTTATTTGTCCTTTTTTCTTATCTTTAAATGATTGTTTATATATATATATATATATATATCTTTTTTGTCTTATTCTGATCTTTCTTTTAGAATAATTTTTTTTGTCTATTGGGCAAGGAATGAGGATGCTAGGATCACATGAAAAGTTACAATGATGATTTTTAGTGCCCTTAATGATGCAAAGTTCATCATTTGTCAATTTTATAATCATCCACTTTGGCACAATGTCTGCTTGGTCATACTTATATCATGCGGCATACTACCTAGTGATACATTTAACATTAGATTGATTTGACTATGATGAGCCTTAATAAATAAATAATAGGTTGGTAATATATTATAATCATCATTTTTCCTATCCTCTATTACCTACCTAATCATATAATCATTTTCATCCCATCATTAATTTGATCATCCAAGTCCAATAATCTAAAATTTCATATCTAATCGCTTATCCTATCCTTATTTATTCATGATTAACATTGAAGTCAAATCATCCCCAAATTTAAATACTAACATGTCTAACAGTCATTGTCATCTTCCTATAACCTATCTTGTCATCCATATTCTAGTCCAAACTAAATTATCCTAAGGTATTTTTAGACTATGTAGGCAATGCTCACTCACATGGTGTGACTAAGGTTAGCTTGGACATTATCTCCTCTTTCCCATCATTCATCATCACATATATCTTGTCCTTCATCATCTCCAAGTCTTGCATCAGTAAAATCTTTGAGCTATAACATTAATCATTCATCAATTGGTATATTGATTAGTCACCATCCCCATAATCATCTCCCTAATATTTTCATCAATCACCTATAAGGGTCAATTGGTCCTGACAAACCATAACTTCCATATTTTCTTCCACCAATCATCCATTTTAATTGATTGGTAAATTCATCATTTAAAGTTTATAGTTTTCTCTATTGATTGGGACATGACTAGGACCATGAATTTATTATCATTTCTCAATCCATTTAATGTGTCCTTGATAGGGGAATCATCACTATTAATCACATTTTGGCTCATTAATTTGATGCATCATACTAACCAATTCTTCCCCTTCATATTTTTCTCACTTCATCATAACATTCATCATATCACTTGACTTTATTTCTAAGTTATACTCATCTTAAATCTTATCAAATCATTGTTTTATTTTATCCTAATGCTCTCCAAACATATGTCCTTGCTTGGGCTATGCCAAAATATCATGGCCTCTATCATATTAGTATGAATATCTACCTGACATGTGTCCTTCCTTGGGATATGTCCAAATCTTATGACATTTTATCTTATCATCATTATCATCCTACAATTCATTCCCCCTTGAAATGTGTTAATAATTGTGAAATAATAATTTTTTATCCTTGTGCATATGTTTTTTCCAAGGGCATCATCAATTTATATCTCACCACTCATGTCAATTTTATCTTCTTCCTCATCAATCCCACATCTTTCATCCCATATCCTTATCAATTTGTCCATCCCACCCATCATTTCTTATTTTTGAGTGGCCATCCACCTCCTAACTTCCCACATATGCACTCAATGGGGAATCATCCATGAGTGTCTTTATTGTTTGAAATACCATTACTCATTCCACTTTTTCCACTCACAATTCCCTTTCAAAGAGGGGGAAAATGTATGAATTTAAATTTTTTTGCTTCCCTTTGTCACTAATTTCATCCAATGATATTCTATCTCACCTTATTTTATCTAATTTATCTTATTAAACACCTTATATCCATTTTTTCTAATACCCTATTCACTCTTCATCTCACATAATAACCTTATAACATCATATAGCCTAATTAATTCACCTAATTCTACATTATCAACTAACTAATCCCATTTATGTCATATTTGGGAATTTAAAATTCCTTTCCACCTACCCTAGCCTAGAAGTAGCCTCTCCTAATCCCATAAACTCTATAGAACTCCCTAATCACATGACTAATCATCTATTAATTATCATCATTCATCCAAAAAGACTCTAGAGGATACTACCTCTAAAACATTCCCTCATATAGAATCATCTAAGGAATTTATAATTATTTGAATAATTTTTTACCATTGATCTTCCTAAACCCAAATTTAAATTTTGTCCATTGATTCTCCCTCCTTGATCTATTTAAATCAGCCACCCCTCCATTACCAAACTAACTATGAAATCTATGATCCTCTCATGCCAAGATAGTCTACTTATAAAATTCTTCCAGCAAATATCATGTTATCATAAAATATAAGTCTATATAGAGAAATCTAACATTTAATAATATTTAATCTTAGTCTTTTTTTTATCTTAAGCTTGTTTGGACCATAAACTTTTATGAAGATACAAGCATAATATAGGTATAATCTTTTCATTTTAATTTCTTTTTTATTTAATTAGCTCCAAATTAGAGGTATGTTGGAATTTTTTGTAGGAAAGTGATAAGTTTTTATAAATCAATATATTTGCACAAAATATTTGCATTACACTTTTTTTATATTTTTTCCACCTAAATAAGTGAACCCACTATTTTCCTATGCATTTTCACTATTTGGGTGAAACTAACATTTATTTTGGTGGTTTTTATCATTTGTATTTATGTTCTCACCATTTTCATCAATGAAACCATCAATTTAAATTTGCATGAAATTGGTGGAATCATCTCTTTCTAGATAAAACTAACCATAAATGCACTTAAATGCAAAATTTGACCAAGAATATACCTACTTACTAGCTTCTCATGGTCCCATGGTTGCCTATTCTCTCAAACCCATTTGCTTAGGTTACTTGATAGTAGATGGAAAACCATTTTTAAATGATTTCTCTCACACCAACTAAAGATAAAATATTAAATAAGGGAGGGTAACGATGAATAGATCTCCCCAAAGTGTGAATATATTGACTAAAAATTCAAATTTTACCCCCTTTGGTCCCCATTTTAATTTTCTTCTTCTTAAAAGTACCATGTTTGGCTCTATTAACCATGTTTATTCTTGTTTTCTTCTACATTATTGTTTTTTGACCTATTTGTCTTTATAATATTAATTTTATGCATTTTTAGGGATAATTATTTTAAATCATTTTCTAACCATTCCATCAAGGGCTTATCAAGCACCCTCTGGGGCATTAACCCAAACCTAGTGGCTTATAAATTTAGTGAAATATGAATTCATGATTCTTTAATCATTATAAATTTTCTTCTTAATGAAATTTTCATTATTTTAAAATATTTTATTTTATCATGTCTCTCACAATACCTTCTCAATCAAGGGAAAAATGTAGACACTTCATTGTGACCACTTCCATGTCTAAACTTAAATCAGGACAACCTTCCACAATCATAAAAAAATTTAACCATAAATCGTAAATGGTTAAAATTTAACCTCTCAACAATTGATTTAATATAAATTTTAAATAACACATTCCTAATTTAATAAATACATCATAACATTAGAATAATTTTAAGTGCCCCCCAAATGATCCAAACCATTTGAAAGTTTTATTTTGGGGAAATTAAATTAATATGTAATTATATAAATGATAATAAAAATATACCATTCTTATAATTTTAATTTAATCACCTTTATTAATTATCCTAAACCTTCATCTAATACAAAATTCCATGGATTTTGAATTATCATTTTTCCTAAAAATATTACAATATTAACTCACATTATTGATATCATTTGGAAATTCAATAGAATAGGGAGTGGAGTGTAATTAAGGTGTTTTAAGACATGGTAACTTAAAATATCTCTTACACATGTTATAGGTCCTCTTACACACTCATCTATGACATGGCCTATGACACATTTACAAGGACTAATGTTTACAATTTTCTTCCAAATCTCTTCCACACTCCAATTTGCCTTAAATATAACCTATTACATTTTCAATGGCCAACATATATGATTTTTAGGACTCCCTCTCCACCATTGATCATGATCTTAGATCAAGGTCTCACATTCAGAATAAAAGTCTATAAATACAATCACATTTGGCCATTATAAACAAGTTATCTTGAACTAAACTTATTATCCCAAAATTATACTTGACATTCACATTTATTCATACAATTCCCAAGCCAACCAAGAGTAGATAAAGATAAATTCTTCCCACACATGGATTTAACATTGCTAAAGATATATAATATATAAGCCAAGCATAATCATATTTGAACTAACAAGTAAAGGAGTCTCCAAGGAAGGTATATCATATTTTTTTTACTTTCTACTTGATTCACCTCTTGTTTGATCTTCCTCAATCCTAGTGGATAGGATTAGAGTGTCATGTTCATTCAATTATTTTTATGTTTTGTTCACTAAAAATGAACTAAACTCTTTATATTATTGATCTACATACACTTTCATGTTTCTAAAAGGCTCACATTCACCACCTCGTTATTCTTAAATACTTATCTCTTAGTATGATCCATATCATTTTGATGACTTACATTCCTTGCACTATAAAAAAGTGTAAAACATTATAGACATAATTCACTATTATTTTAATATATTTACATTTTTTATATACTTCTAGATACTACCAACCATAGAGGGACACTACTATTGATGGTACTATCTAGATCCTTATCTAGTGTCTAGTTGCAAAAATTCATCCAAATTGTAAATATATAGAAACCTATGGGTCATCATATTTGTCTTATGATACCATGGAATAATTTCAAATTTTGTGGTATAAATATAATTTTAAGCCTTCTCATTCCTCATCTATCAAATACTAATAAAACACCTACTAAATTTCAATTAATCAACTACACAACTAACATATTTTTCCCTATTCATCTATATTTCCATATAAATCATATAATTCATATTACAAGTATATGTATGCAAGTGAAAGTGAAGCTGATCTATAAATCAATCCTATCTCAGAGAATATAAATTAGCTAAGTATTTCACTAGAAATACTTAGATAATTAGGATCAAGACCAATATGGATTTGTTAAACCTAACCAAGGGATCTCTTATCATATTACATGGATAGAAAAGGTTCTAAATCCTCTAGTCAAGCAACACCATGATTTCACAACACTCTTCAACCAAAATCTCTCTAAAACACCATTATCATAGTCATGAGTGCTTCAACATAGACACAAGGAAATAACCAACTATGAACAAAACTGATTTTTATTCAAAAAAATCATATGAAAAAGAATGTATAAAATAATATAGATTCCTTGCTTAAGTAGGCAAGGAGAAACTTGACTAAAACCTAGCTAGATAATGTGGGATAAATCCTCACTTAGGATAAAACTAGAAAAATGATGAAAGTCCTAGATGAAACCTAGAAGCATGAGAAATATACTTTAACAACCCCCCCCCCTTCAAGTTAAAATATGGGATAACAATAGAGGATGAAGTGTGAATCCATGTGTCCCTATGGATGCAAATCCATCTTTCCAAAGTACGTGCATGTCAAGTTACTATAACTATTGGAAAAAATTGGTCTATATACAAAAATTTTACTTACATGTACTAGGCCATTCCATAGGGTAATCAGTTTCTTCTTGCCTTGATGACTTGTTTCCTTCTAATCATGCCTTAATGATGTAGTGTACCATTTTTGAGACGTCTTAGCAGGGTGTTGTGATGATGCAAGATCTTATTACAATGAGAAAACTAATGGGGAATATATAAGGTTGTGTGGATCATGTATAATTATAAATATCATGAAATAATTTTTTTGGAGTCTCCACT